>PPJN03000031.1:0-174489 GCA_003705795.3 Blastobotrys americanus
TATATGCCCTGACTTCCTCTACAATACCCTTTACACTTTCGGCCAGAGTAGCTTCCAGCTTCGTGAGAGCCCCAGAAAGCGTGTCCGGGTTGTTAGTTAGTCGGCTCCATGTGCTGGAATCTTCGAAGAAAAACTGGCTGGACTCTGCTTTTCTGCGCAGTCCTTTAACGCTGTCAGTAGCGGCCTCTTCTATTAGACCAGCCAGCACCTGCACCTCCATTTACAATCGTCTATCCAACCTTCGAAAGTTATGGCGCCTTTATTGCTGTCGCCCATTTTTCTTGATTCGTAGGCAACGTGAACTAAGTGTATGGGTTAGGGCTCACGATGGAAATCTATCGGACGACGCCTTTGGGGTGATAAGATACACAAGATATAGACAAGAAAGCTGAACAAGAGACAGTTGTAAGATGGACTGCGGAGGGATAACTCCGAGTGTGAAATAAATATATACAGTTTCGATTTATGATGAAACGTACCCAATGTAAGTGCTATAGCAAGCTTGAAATGGCTGATTAGAATGGCTCAATTAGGAGCGATGCTTTAATAAAGGTTTTAGCATTCGAAGACACCTGGATAGTGAATTGAATCAGAATACTTCAGGATGCTCTTTTTACCGCGACGTCCCCAATTTGTGTTTAGAAACTTTATACTTGCTCTTGAGAAGAGGGGTTTGGAATCTTCCCATGCCATTGTATGGCTTAAAATTTGGCTTGAAGTTAGAGCCACCTCCTGCTGTAAAGCTTGAGGTAAATGAAGCTGGGGCATTCAAAGTCTTGACAGGTCTTGTGTAGATTCGACCTAGGAACTTTGCAATCGATTGAAATTGAACGGGAGTCGGAAGATTGAGCTTGTGGTTATGATCGACTAAATTCATCTTAGACTTGCCCTTCACCTCAGTCTTGGATGGAAGAAATTGGACCAGCTCTGATTCGTTATAGCCATATGAGGAGTAAGTAAAGTAAAGCTGGATCTTTGCTCGAGTGGCAGCAACGAATAGAACTCTTCTAGCTTCTTCGATTTGTTTGGGGGTTGTACACCGCTGCAATGATACTTTGGAACAGCTCGGGACAAACACTATTGGCCACTCCAGACCTTTAGCAGAATGTATGGTCGACATTGTAACCACTTTTTCGGGTTTTGAGGAATCATCATGATCCCGCCCATTGTGTCCTTGATCTAGAAGACCCAGAGATCCATCAAGAGAAAGAATACCTAGAAACTGTTCTAAGACATCACTCATGAGGGGCGCCTCCTCGCCGCTGTGACTGCGCTCATCGGTTTGTGGTTCTACAATAAATCCTTCCTTGAGTTTTGCATTATCCTCGGCAATAAAGCTTGTCAATGCAGTAATGTTTTTCTCACGGGATTTCTCATTCTCTGGACTGGTAGCAAAAAGTTTATGAGGCTCAATAACTTTCGCAATCATCTTAATGACATTTGCCAATGACTCGAAATTTCCAGGATTGGACTCGATCTCTAGCCTGCACTCTTTGATGAGAGCAACATAACTTGCAACAGCTTTTCGTACTCGAGGAGTCAAACCTTTCTGAATGGAAAGCGCCCGCGGCTCTTCATTTACAAATGCCTCTAGCTGGCCAAAACTGTTAGCATCTTCACCGCTAGTTGGCTTGGTAAGAAGTGCTTCGAGGGTCGCAGGCCCCAGTCCTCGCTTCGGTTGATTTATAGTTCGAGACAAGGCAGGGGTATCGTTTCCAGAGTGCACGACACGAATGTAGTCGATCAGCAGCTTGATCTCAGATCTCTCCCAGAACTTTCTTGACCCAATGGTCTTATAAGGAATATTTAAGCTGCTAAGGACAAGTTCCATCTTTGTGTTCCAGTGGTTGGTTCTAGACAAAATGGCAAAGTCAGAATACTCAAGTGACCCATTAGCGGCTGCCATTATATTGGCAATATGCTCAGCAATTGCATTAGCTTCTCTATCCTCACTTGAAAACACTGTGATGGACGGAGGGACGTGGTGATGGATGTCACCACTGCCAGTTCTTGCAATCAATTTTCGATCAGCTCCCATTCGGTCTTGAGCCTGGCTGATTATACTGGTAGAACAGGTAAGAATTGGTTGCGATGACCGATAATTTTCTTCTAGATAGATCACTCTGAGGTCAGGGTACTCATCCTGTAGTGTAATGAGATTTCTGGGATCCGCATTCCGGAACGAATAAATCGATTGATCTGGATCTCCTACAACCGTTAGGTTTCTTTTAGCCTGGGCGAACAATGAACTTAGCTTCAACTGTACAAGACTAGAATCCTGGAATTCGTCTATAAGCACTGCTTCAATAGAACTCACAACTTCGGGGTGATGAGAAAGCAGTTCGACCGCATCTATTAGCATGTCATCGAAATCTAAAAGATCAGAAGCTCTCAATTCAGCTTGGTATGCTTCAAAAATTACAGCCAGATAGTCATCAGATCTAATGAGAGACTCTTTAGAGTCTAATAACTGATTCTTTACTGCCGATATGCGTCTGATGACCGACTTTGGATTGACTTTCCTGGTTTCACCACTTGAAGAATCGTATTTACCTTCGTATTTCCCCTGATTGCCAACTGCGGTGTAAGAATACTTCTTCATATGATCCTTTATATTGACTGACATCATTATTCTTGTTAGCACTGACAGTTGATCCGTATCATCTATCACTACTAATTTCTTTCTAAGGCCTATCCTATCCCCATAGATCTTAAGGTATCGGAAACAGATGGAATGGAACGTTCCAATTTTCAACCTTTTAACAATTTCGTCATCCTTAAGAATACTAGCAATTCTCTCTTTCATCTCTCTAGTGGCTTGGTTGGTAAAGGTCATTACAATTATGTTTTCTGGCTCAATTCCTTGGGACAGAAGGTACGCCACCCGGGCGGTCAAAGTCTTCGTCTTTCCAGTTCCAGGGCCCGCTAGAATCTGAAGCCTACAGTTCAGAGGACTTACGGTAGACTCGTATTGAGCTCTGTTAAGACTTCTCAAAACCTCCTCCATCTTTCTGTCACTGGTATGATCAAATGTGTCTTGGAGTTCTATGCTTTGAAAATAATAATAGCTGTTACACCTTCCGCCAGTTTGAGTACATTTCGTGACGCGGATTGCCGGGGCAACGTTATCTTATCTCTGAGACAGTCGATCAGCAAAAAAGTAGTAACGAAATTAGGAAAGAACGGTCGAACAACTAGCAGACGACAAACAGCTCGACTGTGAGAAGGTCCCTTTTTTGACTAATTCTACACACAATATCTATGTTTCGATCCAAAAAAAGTCCATGTTAAGTGGAATTTCAAGAGTTGAGAGCACATTTCTCAATCCACCAAGAAGCTTCTCTTCCTGATAGGGTCTGGCAGCGAGCTGGAGACCAATTGGTAGTCCATGCATTAGTTCAGGATCATCTAAAGTTATTTATAGGTTAATATTCATCACAAATAACAATAATCTAGTCCCAAAGCAGTAATACTTACAAAGACTTTGAACTTTGGCATCTCTCTCATTTCGAGGCTTATAACTTGTGTCGATCACATCCTTATTCTTATCGACTCTTCCTGCAGGGAAATTGACAGAAGGATAATTAAGAGCACTGAATAGTTCTGTATAAGTCACATCTTCCGTTTTGCCATGTGGTACTGCTGAAGTGGCTAGAGTTGGACAAAGAATGAAATCCATTGGCTCCCCATCTAAGGTTCTTGTGGGGGTCTCGTTCCACTTATCGAAAAATTGGGTTTGAATATCTCGTTTCTCCAGGTTCATCTGCAATGTGTGGTTAGAATATCTCCAATTACTAAGGTCATATCACATGTTAAATCGAGAACGCCACGACAGAATACTTACCGCCCAATATTGTAGCACACTTCTAGGTACTGCTCCCGCAATCATCTCCTGAACATCCTCCGTGGGTGGTTCTCCCAGCACTGCTAGGTCCCTCTTCAGATCTTCACCTCCATCAACAAAGTAATAGTCATTCATCAATTTAAGTGCTCGAGCATCGAGTCCAGTTTCAAACTCAAACACATCGTGGCCGGCTGCCTTGAGTTTCTTTATAGCCTCCTTAAGTACCCTTTGTACAGGAGGGTGAGCTTGAATTACACCATTATCATACTCGATCCCTATTCTCAGCTTACCGCTGGATGCGGTATCGAAGGCAGACTGATCCCAGGGAAATGGTAAACACTGACTATCATAATTCCAGGGCTTTTCTTGAATCACGGCCTTAGTGATCAGCAACAGAGATTTGTAATCTCTAGTCATTGGCCCTGCAACTGAAGGGTTGTGTTCCTCGCCATCCGACGTCACTGACACGTCTCGGTAGGGGAGCCGGTGATGACTGGGCCTCAAACCGTACCCTCCACACATTGCTTGAGGAATTCTGACACTACCGGTGAGATCTGTTCCCCAACCAATAATGGAGCCTCGGGAAGCCAATAGCGCACCCTCTCCTCCGCTAGAACCTCCCGGAGTGAAGGCTGATCCATATGGATTGGTAGTGACTCCCCATAGATAATTATTCGATTCTGAAGTCATGATAGACTGAGGCAAATTGGTTTTGACAAAGCAAACCGCTCCCAGCTTTTCCAACATCGTCACCAGAGCGGCATTGCGTGGCCTGGGTTTATGAGACCTACCAACATAACCTAAAGTACTATCGAATCCCTTAAGATCGAATTGGTCTTTAAGAGAGATTGGCAGACCGTGAAGTGGACCCATCTTTCCTTTTCTCAGATCTGCATCCAATTGTCTAGCCCTTTCAATGGACGCTTCAAAGTTAATTTCGGTGAGACAATTTGTTAACTGATGGGCCAGGGTAGCTCCATGAATGTACGCTAGAATAACCTCGACGCAAGTCCATTCCACGGCCTTTATTTGATCCAAAACTGCAGTGGCATCGGAAATTTCTGTTATCTCAATGTGGTCTGGATGAATCAACATACTACTCATAATGAGCGACAACGGAGACTGGTTTCCGTCGTTCACCGTGGCAAATAAGGCTTCTTTGACGACATATCGGTTTAAAGCCTTTGCTTGTTCCGCTCTCTTCTCCTTAACAATAATCTCCCAATTAGCCATGTTTAATAATATCACCTTACCCAAGTTTACTCCAGTTCAACTGCTAACTTGCTTTGTCCCTAGTTCAGTCTCAATATTTGTACTACTTTCAATGAACTATTTCCGCTCTCGCTACTTATTGCCCTGGATAGCTGCCACTACTTGATACCGCTATCTTCTCCGCCCCTTAATGCGGCTATCTCTGTACCATGAGCATCATAGCCGGATATGGTACGATAAAAACGAAGTCATCACACGGCATGATACGGAACTGAATATTACACAAACCCTAATGTCGATGTATGAGATGAATGTCGGTATATGAAATGGAGGTAAAAAAAAGGGGCGGCTAACCTAGTTACTTGATGGTCTAATTGCTTAATTATCTAAAAATTAACTCAATATTCTTCCGCGATATCTTTCCTTAATATCCAATCTACGGAGCCAATCGGTCTCTCTCCTTTGGTTTGAGGCTCGGTCTCCTATCACTATAATTAAGGCGATAAGGGAAGCGTGTTTACATCAACCGCATAGACGCGTCAGAGAAGGGCATGCTTTTAGAGATTGTAGGCTAATTAGGTAGTGAACTAATTAGGTAGTGAGCTATTGAGGTAGTGAGTCTTTGAGGTAGCGAGTCATTGAGGTAGTGAGTTGTATATTTGAGAGCTACAAGGTGGCACTAAAGCTAGGTGGGCTTTGTAACATAAAATGTCTAAACCTGGTAATGATCCATCCATAGGGATCTTAGAAGCAATTCGACGGTTGCCTGCGAAGGAAGCCAGTACGATTCGAATCTTCGACGTGGATGGAGTATTTCGAGTTTATGGAGAGGATGCTGAGTATATTGCACAGACAGTACACCGCACTAGCTCGGTATTAAAATACGCAACCAAGCAAACGCCATGGTGTGTAATGAACTTTACAATATTTGGCGCGTTCGCCAAAGATGCGCTACTAAATCGAGGACTTAAACTCGAGATTTATTCTAAAGAATCTGGAGAGTGGCGGTTAAACAAAAAGGCATCGCCAGGAAACATTCAAGCGGTAGAGAGCTTGGTAGGAGGAGCAATAGATCAAAACCCTATTGTAGCAGCAGCCAAGGTGGTGACTAGAGCCGGTAAGAACAACGTAGGCGTCTGCTTTATTGACGCTAATACGAGAAAGTTAGGACTGTCTGAATTTGAAGACAACGAACTTTTATCAAATTTTGAATCATTGGTAATCCAATTAGGTGTCAAGGAGTGCATTCTTCCTGAAGATAAAGCTGGCAAGGATTTTTCACTGGCCAAAGCGAAAGGGGTCCTCGACAGATGCAATGTACTGATTACTGAGCGTTCGTCCAACGATTTCAATAATAAGGATATTGTTCAGGATCTTGAAAACCTTTTGGATAAGGGTGATAGTGAAGTGTCTGTGTCAGTTTTGCCAGAGCTCAATCACACAATCGCGACTTCATCTGCAGCTGCCGCAATCAAATATCTTGAATTAACAAGGAGATCAGAAGATTTTGGAAATTATTCCCTCGTTCAGCACGATTTGAGTCAGTATATGAGACTCGATTCTTCTGCTTTGAAAGCCCTTAACCTCCTGCCAGACGCACGAACTGGTACCAAGACTATGAGTCTTTCTGGTCTTTTGAACAGGTGCCGATCAGCACCTGGTTCAAGGTTACTTGAACAATGGCTTAAACAGCCTTTAGTGAGCCTGGATCAGATAGAAGCCCGTCACTTGCTGGTCGAAGCACTGGTAACGGATACTGTCCTCCGTCACACTCTGATGGAGGATTTACTGAAAGCAGTTCCTGATATCACTCGATTAGTTCGAAAGTTCCAACGAGGGTTCGCAAAACTCGAAGATGTCATACGCGTGTATCAGCTGGTTATCAGGCTACCTGCTTTTATCACTGCACTCGAAGGGATTGAAGATGACGAGCAAAAGTATAAGCAAGCAATTGAGACCACTTACATCACGGGTCTTAAGGAGCACTTGGCGAGTCTTGAGAATTTACAAGAACTTGTAGAAACTACCGTCGATTTGGATGCTCTTGATAATCATGAGTTCATAATCAAGCCTGACTTTGACTCCAGTCTTCAACAAATCCGTGATGAATTGACAAGACTGAAAGACGAAATTCAATCCGAGTGGATGAACGTCGCGGATGACTTGGGGCTCGAGGCTGAAAAGAAATTGAAGCTAGAAGACCACAAGGTCTACGGTAATTGTATGCGAGTCACAAGAAATGAGGCCGCAGTTTTGAAGTCACGAAAGGGATACTTCGAACTGTCTACTCAAAAGAATGGTGTCTATTTCACAAGTGCTACGATGAGGAAATTGAGTAACGAATATAAGGATAAAGAGAGACGATACAATTCGACTCAGTCTGGTTTAGTAAAGGAGGTGGTCTCAATCGCTTCTACATACTGTCCGGTATTAGAGGTATTGTCAGCTGTGGTGGCTCACCTGGATGTTATTGTAGCGTTTGCTGACGTTTCCAGTACCGCACCAGAGCCATACATCAGACCCAAGATGCACCCTCGTCATAGTGGCAATACCATTCTTCACGAAGCGCGTCATCCGTGTATGGAGATTCAGGAGGATGTTACATTCATTCCCAATGACGTGGAATTGAAAAGAGGACAGTCCGAATTCCTAGTAATTACTGGGCCGAACATGGGAGGTAAATCGACCTATATCCGCCAAATTGGAGTGATAGCACTTATGGCTCAGGCGGGATGCTTCGTGCCATGTTCATATGCTGAGTTGACTATCTTTGACAGCATTCTTGCTCGAGTCGGAGCTGGAGACTCCCAGCTTAAGGGAGTGTCTACGTTCATGGCGGAGATGTTGGAGACAGCCACCATCCTCAAGACTGCGACTCGAGAGAGCCTAATAGTGATTGACGAATTGGGGCGAGGAACTTCCACTTATGATGGATTCGGCTTAGCATGGGCTATTTCAGAGCATATTATCAATCATATTGGATGCTTTGCGATGTTTGCTACGCATTTTCATGAGTTAACTGCGTTGACTGATAATCACAAAACCGTGCGAAATCTCCACGTCGTGGCTCATGTTGATGAAGATAAAAAGAAACAAGATATTGATTCTAACAATGGTGGAGATATTACCTTGTTATACAAAGTTGAGCCCGGTATCAGCGACAAGTCATTTGGAATCAATGTTGCGGAGGCAGTGAAGTTTCCACAGAAGGTTATTAATATGGCCAAACGGAAGGCTCAGGAGTTGGAAGACATTGGTGGAGAGGATGAGTCTGAAGTAGCGAAGAAGATTATGACGAAATATTCAAGGGACGATATTCATCAAGGGTCAGATATCTTGCGAGACACACTTAAAGCCTGGAAGGCATCTGTTGATTTGGATAATCAAAGCCCCAAGGAAGCGATTGGTAAATTACAAGCCCTGGTGGAGCCACAGGGTCAATTCCATTCTAAAGTACGGGATAATGCATTTTTGCAAGAGTTGATCTCAACATTGTGACGGGAATATGGAGCGAGTAGGCAACTTGGTTCCAGTTATCAAGCATGCTGTATAATAAATTAAATTACTTCAATTACAAACAGTGTTGTATTGAGTGTGTCATCGGCAGTCGTCTGAACGGCAAGCTGTGATATATGCTCGTTCGTTACACTGAGCAATCGCATTGAACATTCTACCAGTTAGAACCATTACCACCAACTTCGACTTCTCCTCTTCTGGCCTGATTGTGTAACTTACCTCATCGTGTCGTTATACTGACGATAGACCGCGGCCAAGTCCTCCTCCTGATGCGAACAAAAGGTTCCCTCATCCATGCTCTTTGGACGGTTGCGATCGAGAATGGTTTGTCGTTGTTTCTCCAACCCTTGGAGTTGACTATTGAAGTATTCGGTAATATTAGTATCTAAAGCTTCGGCATATGCTTTAACCACTGACCAAGGCTCTGGAGATTTTTGATGAGGCATTGACTGAATCGAAATCATTTATTCACACCGCCCGATAACAATATTCTTTCAAATCAACTTATCTTGTACACGTCTCTATCCTCAGCCTCTATGTTAACCCTATTTTGAATTCACGCTTCGCCCTACACGCCTCACAACTGTAACCCTAATCTGTTTGGCTGCGAGTCTCAATTAGTGTTTGTAACTTGTGTGTATGTTGTCTGTTATTTGCCAGGTTACTTCATTACCCCAGATCTTTTGATTCGCTCCTGATGGCGGCAATCGTGTCGTTGGTCATGCCTTTGCTTCATCATTACCGTTGATGAGGTAAGGTTTCTATATGCGCTATGCGCCGGCTCCATTACCTTTCGGGATCGTATCCTCAAACGGCAAGCTTTGGCGGCATCGAGGTTGTCTTTTTAAACGAAATAAGATGGGGAAGGAGGGACTGGGAATGTAAATAGATGTACATAGATGTTTAGAGTAAAGAGTAGGAGGTAACGGTTAGTAGAGTACACATTTATTTGAACTGAACTTAAAGGATGAGAGTTCGATAAGAGTAGTACCAGATTTAGGACGGAGGCTCGATAAGAGACAACACGTGAATTGTCACGTGCCCACATAAAAACACGTCTAAATGATGATTGTGTTTTGTAATACTCAGTGAGCCAACATTGTTGAGATAATGCCGGTAAAAGTGGTTCTGCGTGGTGAATAAGGCAAGTATACCTAAGATACACGAAACTTTATGTTATTACAGTTTCTATAGCATTCATTATATCTATAGTACCCCATTGGAGTCACCATTAGTGATCTCGATTGCTGTATCCTATTAATGAAAGGACACTATCGTAATCATATAGTGGTGTTGACGAAAGAAAGTTACAATGTCCAAGCGTAAAGAAGGTACGACCAAATCAATCACGTCGTTCTTTAACTCCAAAAAGATAAAGACCAACACTGCTGAGAAGGATCAATCAATTGAGTCTGTTATGATCAAATCCTCGTTTAACTGGGGCATATATCAAAAGTCTCTGATTAAAGCAACATACACCCCTGCGAACTCCAAACTACCCATTGCCACAAAAGACAAGCCACTGAAAATCGCAGCCTTCGATCTAGATTCTACCTTGGTCAAAACAAAGTCAAATATTCCCTGGCCTCGCGATGCTAATGATTGGACCTGGAACTTTGATAATATACCATCTTTTTTGAGAACGCTTGCTGCTTCGGTCCCTGAGCATGGCAAAACCGACACCAATCAATCTGCCATCGCCGAATTGAGTACCGGTAAGGGTTTATTCTCGTCCAAACATGGGTATGCCATTGTGATTGTATCCAATCAAGGATCTACTGTCCCTAAAGAAGATACAAAGCGATATGAACAATTGAAGGCGCGAATTCGAGCAATTTCAACTGATCTAGACGTGCCAATCCGATTCTATGCAGCTGCGAAGGCAGCTAAAGGTGATCCGAATCCATTTAGAAAACCAGCTACTGGGATGTGGGACGAGCTAATGAAAGACTTACGCCATGATTGCAGCCACAAACCAGAGAAAGATGATCCTGTTATATGTCTGGAAGAGTCTTTCTTTTGTGGAGACGCAATGGGTCGGAAACAAGACTTTTCTGATTCTGATAAGCAATTTGCTCTGAACATAGGACTCAAAAGTTATACCCCAGAAGATTTATTCAAATCAAACCTCACGACCAACTAATAAAAACTACAACCAATCATTTGAGACTGCATTACGGTTATAAAAATTAGGTCAGTCATATTACTAACGCTATCTTACATTTTTGTTTGTCATTTTGTATTCATACAGTAGAACGTATCCAGATGCTTACTCCTCCTCGACAATAACCCCCTTCTCGGAAACGTAGATACCATCCAAGAACTTTCGGATATCCTTGTTTCGGACTCGGCAAACCTGCTGGATGTCAGCAGCGGACTGAGAAACGTTTTCCACAGAGTTTCCGAGCAACAAAAGCTCGTCCTTCTGAGCCTTGGAAACCTCAGCAGTGACTCCTTCAAGAACGTGGATAGTTCGAACTCGTCTTTCACCCAAGAAATTTCGGATTTCTACGGTCTTACCATCGTCAAGAATGTTAACGTTGATAGGGAAATGGGCATAGACGTATCTCATCTTGTACTTGTATCCCTTGGTGACACCAGTAACAAGGTTAGCAATCAGGGACTTAACGGTACGCAGAGCAGCAACGTGCTTTCGGTCACCGTGGTGGACAGTGATCTTAATCTGCTTAGCAGAAACCTTGCTGAAGGACACATCGATGTGTCGAAGGTTCTTGGTGAGGGTTCCACGAGGACCGGTAACGGTAATGATACGGGCCTTGATGTTAACGGTGACATCCTCAGGGATATCGAGGACCTGCTCTGTCTGAATGTACTTCATTTTTGCTTAATTTTTGGAGTGGAAACGGGCACAGTTCAAAAAATTCAATTCGACGCCGTCTTGTCTTTGCAACTGGGTTGATTGGCGTGTCTCAGATTTTGGCACGGCTTGGTGCCGGCCAAGAGCTCAAAATTTGTGAGTCTATTCCCTAAATAGGAATTCGGCAAAATTCGCAGTCACACCGACTTGAGCGCGTTAGCATGAGTGTCGACTAGGTGCTGTGTGATGTTGGTAAGGAGAGGAGAACTGAACGGATTGGGTGGAAGATGTTTCCATTCACAATATAAACTATAGGTCATTCTTCATTATTTCTTTAATATATATTCTGCTCTTAATCTGTTGTACTTTTGTTATTCCCTCAATCAGAATATGATAAAATTAGAGCTATGAACCGCTAAGTAATTGGCAGTCTCAAGAAATGACTTCTCGGGAAGACTCCATGTGATCTCCGCTATCTCGAATCTCACTCTCTTTGCCTAGTTTGTCACTTAAAGCTTTTGTTCGGTAGAAACTAATTCGTTCACTAAGGACGTTGCTCTCATTTTACAAGTCCTCTTTCTCAGAGGTAATGACTATCCAACAACCCTTTGCTGAGAATCAAACATCATCACATTCCCGAAGGTGGGACTCCTCACTTTGGAGCTTCATATACCCTTTCAGTAGTGATTGTTTTATCCTAGCGTTGTAGTAATATCTCTAAATACTGGCTCAACTCGCACTGACAGGACCCAAAACCCCAAACCTGTGAGATGCACCCCTGCTGATCTCACCAACCCCTCGAGAGATTGGTCGCAGCCGTATAATTAGTACGTTCAGAAAACTGCCTAAATCTTCATGAATACCTGTCAAATCTGAATGCGGCAATATTCTCAATGGTCAGAACAACTTGAGTAGAGTTATAGATGTATAATACCAGAATATTTAGCTTCCATTGGCTGACTGTTGGTCATTCAACTCCCAAGGTTCCTAAGACTAAATAGACTTACTCTGGTTACCCACCTTTAAACAAACAGATTTGCTAGATTATGCGGCTGTGCGTGGTCTGTCTCCCACCATACAATTCCTCATCAAAAAATCCCAACCAATCCAAAGCCAGCAAAATCTAACCAGAGTGAACAGAGTTCCAACCTACACTTAGGCTAAAAGTAGTGGAAGTTTACAGCTCCTTAGTGACCGGTTCGAGCACTAAATTGAGTCGTTGCAGTGAATTTAGAACTGTAAATCATGTTTAGGCAGATCAGACATCTCAAACAGCTTAGACCAATCTCTCATAATGGTCTGCGATTAGCTTTGTCTAACCAGACTGCAACCAGAGCAGCGTTGTTCTCAACTCGGGCTAGTTTAAACGCTCCATTGAACCAAGGAGACTTCTCTCCCTCTCCTGGATTTCAGCTTTATTCTGAAGGACTAGAGACCGAGATTAGACGACGACTCGATGATCTCCCTCCACCTACAAAATTATTCCAAAATCCTGATGGAACAACGCGAAACCCTTCAGATGAAGAACTAAAAGAAGCGGCGTCGCTGACAATTCTGGCTGAGAAAAAGCGACTGACATATCCTGATTACTTCAAGCTCTCTAATGAGCAAAAGGGTTTGTATCAGGAGAACCAGGAAGATTTGACTGAGTATCATTCGTCTGGGAAACGTATTCTTGATAAGATTCCTGTTGTTAATAAGGAGACTGGAGAGATCTCATGGCAGATCATTCGAGAGAAGCAGAAAGAGGGATGGGAAGAACTCATTTATTACGGATACATTCCTGGAGCTTTAGTGGCAATGTTCTTTGCTCTTTTCCTCGATCGAGAGAACATTTCGGACTGGGCCATGGAAGAGTTGAGACTGCGAGCCCAAGAACATTATAACGATAACGAAACCTCGGTTGAAGGAAGTCAATTGAGCCCTGAGGAGACTAAACGAAGGGATGCCTTGATTGTGGAGAGAATTATTTCTGGTGAATATGATAAACTTGCAGGATTAAAGAAGGCCGGCCAGGAGCTTCCTGCATCTTTGATCTAACAATCCGTAGAGGTCACGTATAATTAATAAAGCATCGCATCAATTAAAAAAAAAGTTGGTTATCTTGGATATCCTAATAATAAATACGTCATTATCTCATAATCCTAAGCTTAGGATTATTCATTGTTATCATCGTACTGGTGGTTAGTCATTAAATATTTTCAAAGTTCAGAACCTTTCCGATCTGAGATGTGATTGGTAACCTTCTTCCTTCATCATCCTTTCGAATGAATTTGCTCGGTGAGCCAGGGCCATTCAACATGGAGTTTGTCTTCTCACTAGACCTTCGCTTTGGTGACGGTCTAATCCGAGCAGCCTCAACAATTGCCATTGGAGGCGGAGGAGGCGTATTTGGCAAGGCTCTAGATGGAGGCGTCATCTCTCTGTAAGGTTCAGGTTTTGATGTCGAAGCCAATGTCGAATCGTTATCGGAATGATTTTCATCCCCTGAATTATCGTCGTATTCGTCATTCTCTTCAACATCAGTGGCATTAATATCGACTACGCCATCAGAATTTTCGGAGCTTATAGCCTTTGTGTGGTTACTGGTAACCGTACCTGACTGGGAATTAGATGGTACGAAATTCCTTTGGCTTTGAGGTCGAGATTGTGCAGCAGTAGCTGTATTGAAAGTTGAGCCAGCAAGGCCAGCATCTGGATGATTTTCAGAAATTATTAACGGGCTCATCAATCCCCGATGGCCGCTACTTTTATCCTTGCGGTGTGAGGTACCAATAGATCCTGCTACGTTCTGGCCATCTGCTACCTCACTAGATTGGCGATGTTCAGACCTAGTAGGTGACGGGGCCATTGAAGACTGTCTGGACGTACGTTCCTCATGCTCCAATACTTGACTGGCTAGCATTCCTAGGGCATTGAGTCTCTCGCCTTGTAGCGATGTGTGCTCCGGTGTGAGTTGAGAAGGATGGGGGAAATCAAGGCCCCTTGGCCTTGGAAGAATGCGTCCTCCATCTGCGATTCCCATCGGCAATGGAAGGTGTCCTGATGGACTCTGAGGAAGAGACTGTGAACCGAGGTGATTTGGTGGGGGAACTAAAAGGGGAGCAGGTAACCATTGCGGGCGGCTTTGGTCATTCCATTTCACCGAAGAGGGATTATTTGGGTAGTTGTAATGTTGAGATGAGTTGGGTACTGCAGCTGTCGAAGAAAGGTAGTTCGGTTGTTGTTGTTGTTGCTGTTGTTTTTGTTGTTGTTGTTGCTGCTGTTGCTGTATTTGAAGCTGCTGGTGATGTTGAGCCAATGCTTCTCTTTGGCGATAAGCTGCGAGCTCTCGCTCGTAACTGTCTTGCTCAAGTCGATTCTCCCGGATTACTCGCTTCAGTTTTTCAATCTCAATTTGATTGTCCTTAAACTCTTTGTCATAGCCTCGTAACTTGAGCTTGGCTCTCTTTAGTCTTCGACGATAAACCTCAGCACTCTCCATCGATTCGGAATTAATGTACTGTTCTGCTTTGAGTCTGTCAATTTCTCGTTTCGAGATGTTATGCTCAACTTGAAACCGCTGAGAAGCTTCATGAGTTTCAATGGTTAAAAGCTGGTTTTGGAATTGAGCATGGGACAGTTTCGCTTGTAGGTCGACCACTATAGCAGTAGCTTCAACAAGCAGTTCGATTCGCTCGACTTCAGTCAACTGTTTGATTTCAGGCTCAGTTAGGCCAACAATTCGAGACTGTGTCGATGTTTTAGTAGTGTCTTTTTGATCGAAAGCAGAATGAGTGGATAGAATCAAATCCGAATCACTGTCTGGATCGCTATCAGAGTCAGTGTTAGCATCAGTGTCAGCACCAATGTCAGCATCAGTATCAGCATCAGGATTCAGGATATTGAGATTTTGTAAGCCTATCCGACCTGAAACAGCTGACTTCGGAAGTTCCGACTCGGCCTTATCATGATTGTCTTGTGTTACAGTTTGCACTGGGGTACTTGGTGAGGAAGATAGATCTGAAGGCATGGCGTCATCAACATCACCAGCATCCTCAGCATCCTCAGCATCCTCAGCAACCTCAGCATCCTCAGCATCCTCAGCATTGAAAGCTTGGCTCTTCTTGTTGAGCGGTTCATACCTGGGAGAAGGACTAGATAACACTTCGATCCCAACCACTGGTTTATCTAGCACTTCCCCATCATTGTCCCTATTCTCTCTAGAGTCTTTATCTGATTTGTCTGATTTATAGATCTCGCCAGACGGTAATGGAGTCGGTAGAGGATCCGTCAATACGGACCCTGGTGGTGGTGTTCTTGGACCCAAGTCCATTTTCTTATGATATCAATATACGTTCCACAACTATACTAAACCCGAAATCAAATTAATCCTCAGCGTACCCAGGTTAATTTTTTGCCGTATGATAACCGGGTGGCGGGAAGCTGTATTGACAGATCCAACCAAATGATTAGTTGTACAACAGTCGCGCAGTTGCTTAGTCAGGGTTGATCATAGAGATATTCGAAATGTTCAACTGTGTCGTCTGATTTGGTCCTCCTACAAGTCTCACTTCAGTACTTGCGTCTTGCTCGCTTTGTTTAAGTTCTGGTGCGGTTGGAGCTCAGCACGGGACCCACATTAGATTGGATCGCGGAGAGACGCGCGGGAAGGAGAGGAAGGAGAGCGGCTGAGTTTAATCAACATAAGCCAAGAGAGTAGTGGTGAGATAGTAGCGAGAGATATAAGTATTGTAGAACAGGTGTGCGTTGATTCAAGAGTGTAACTACAGTAGTTCATTATGAAATAAATAATTACAGTACACTCCAATTGATAGACTGCCAAGAACGACTACAGAATTCGCAATATTTTGTTATACAACCAGCGAATATAGTATTCACGATATCTCTTTATACAACGAGTGATTACAAGATCTACAAACCTCAGTTAACAGCCTGCTAACAAACTATCATATTCACGATACCTGGTTATCAAACAGGCGATTATAACATCCACAATACCTCTACGAACGACTACAATATCCACGATACCCCAGTTCACAGCTAACGAAATACAATATCCACGATACCTCGTTATATAACGAATGATTCTGAAATGTCGCACATGGATTATCCTTTATTGAAGGCAATGAGCTAATAGATATACATGAACAAAGTCAGCACCAAAGCCAATGGGTCATTTTTGCAATCGTAACATACCACAAAATATACTTGTGAGCATGCCAGGTACCGCCAAAAATTTTTAACGGTAAGACTTCTGGTATCGGGCACGAGCACCGGGACCACCAAACTTCTTGGGCTCGGACTGTCGAGAGTCAGCAATCAGCAGAGTTCGGTCGTAAGCAAGGAAGGCTTTCTTGAGCTCATTCTTGGACTGCTCATCAACAAACTTCTGGTGGAAAGCAACAATGCCCTTGGCAATAGCCTGACGAATAGCGTAGATCTGAGAGGTGTGTCCACCACCAGTAACTCTAACTCGGATGTCGATGTTGGCAAACTTGTCGAGTCCAACAAGCAACAGAGGCTCGTAAACCTTGAATCGAAGAGTCTCGGGTTGGACCAAAGTGATAGGAGAGCCGTTGACCTTGATCAGGCCCTTTCCGGCTTTAACATGAGCCACAGCAGTGGCGGTCTTCTTCTTGCCAAAAGTCTGGACGCTGGCAACAGCCTTCGATTCAGCCATGGTTAGTTTTATGAGGGTTGGTTGACTAGCAGGTTGTACTTCGATACCAGTTCAAGATGTTGAATATTTCGCCGGTCCGAGTGGGTAGCCTCCACATGATTGCGTGATTCTAGGACTGATTCTGTAGTTTTGAGCATGATGCCCTGAAGACTTTTAGGGTTAACAAGTAGTATGGTGGAAAACAAACGACCACTTCAAACACCACAAGGTCTTCAAGCAGATACACTACGTCGCCTTCGAGTCGAATAAGGGCATTAACTGTTGCAATTAGCTTCGAGCACCAATAGTTATGAGTCTATGCATATCTCAATACTCGTATGATCAATTCTGTAGATGACAAATTTAACAAGATTTTAATTATACTAAAAGGACTAACATTGCAGTTAGTGGCGCCTAAACAATTTGATCGATAAACATCAACACGGTTTTAATTATACCAGACGAATGAATTAACATTTGCAGTTGACTGCGTCTAATCGAGTTGACCGATAAAAAAACTAAAACATTCCTAATTATACTATCAAAATGAATTGATATCAGCTGAATACGTCTAATCACAAAGTAGTCTAGAGTTTCGGTAACTTTGGTGTCAGAATGAATATGTTAAGGTCATTACAGAGCTCATGATTATACAACGCATCGGTTTATAGAAACTAAACCGTTAAACTTTTCGCTTGTAGTAATGTTAATGGATTTAGTCGAAAAGACCCATACCCATGTCCTCATCAGACTCTTCCTCTTCCTTCTCCTCCTCCTTGGCTTCAGAGCTTGCGGCAGCAGCTTCACCACCGGCAGCAGCAGGAGCTCCAGCAGCAGGACCAGAAGCACCGAAGGCAAACAGGATCTCCTTCAAGTCCTTGCCCTCAACAGCCTTAGCATAGACATCAGTCCAGATCTAAACCAGTTAGTATATACATCTTTCACTCATATACACATGCACTACAGCAATCCCTTTACTTACAGGCTCAACGGTAACACCAGCAGCCTTGGTCAAAGCCAAAAGCTTGTCGGAGGTGATCTCGACATCGGCATCAGCCAGAATCAGCGACGCGTACGAAACAGCAGCTTCAGACATTGTGATAGTTGGTTATACTAATTGTGTCGTCAACTTGATTCCTTACAACCTGGTGAAGCTAAGTAGGAGTGGACGGTTGAAAAAACTCCCAAACTGGGAAACAGTCACATATGCGGCTGGACAACAAAGTTATACGATGGGCTTCAAAGGTCCTCTATCACGTAACTATCTAGGAGGTTGATTGAGACCTACTATTACTAAGACCAATTAGTAACAACAATTGAAAGATAACACTTTGAAAGAACTGGTATATAATTACACAAATAAATCACTGGTTGTTAAATGAACCCGATTCACACAGAAATCTGTTCCTTGTAAGCCTTACGGAACGAATTGTCATCGGCTTCCGGTCGATTATGCGCAATCCACTTCGGTTCGGCCTGGAATAACCGTAATGCCTTGATGTAGTCATTGGAGGATAGCGTGAACCGATGATAGATCCCTGGGGGGATGATAATGAGATCCCCAGTTTCAACATGAATTCGAATCCATGTAGAATCCGAAGCATCCCTAACGTCAAAATATCCATCACCATCTAGAATGTAGCGAATCTCTTCATCTTCGTGCAAATGCTCAGTGAAAAAGATCTTGAGCTTCTCAGCATACTTGTCGGGACCTCCTAATCCTTCAGGGGTAATCAGAATCTCATCTCGATTAACGTATTTACGTTCCTTAGCCAATTCATTTACCTGGTCCAAGCTGTCGAAATGAAACGCCTTCACCTTCAGTCGCTCTAGGTCTTCTACTCCTATCGAACTTCCACTGTCATGAGCCGTTCGAGCGTCACCCTCTATATCGTCATAAATATAAGATCTCATGTTGACACGCCCACCTGTTTTGTGTTCCACAAACAGACTTTACCTGACCTGATCCGTGTTTCCAGTCTTGTCCAAGTAGCAGGGTTTATATCTCAAATCTTCGCAAATATAGTTTAGTTAGATGGTTCAACTACAGTTCCCCATTATGGTTCCTCTATGTTTGGACCACCGAGCGGCTGCCCACTAGTTTGCATAAATGGCGCACGGGCCAATGGCGCAATCGTGATTGATAAGATAGTAGGCGATAAACGATAGTTACAATAGTATACAATAGTATAAACCAATTGATTTACTAACAAATACCAGACAAGATTATACGCAATCGAAAGCAAAATATCTTTTCAAATAACTATATAGAATCATTGCATTTGTTCATGACCGCTCATAATCACAAGATGTATGTATATATATACGTAGTCCCAATGAACTTGGTGTAAATGTCAAGCTAATCACTGGATATAGAGATGCTAGTATGATGAGCAGCAGTGTTAATAGAAGATGGCTCTGTGCTCTCCCGATGGTATACGGGGTCTTTTCCTTTGCCCTTGGAAGTAGGCAATGTTTCTGAGTTTGTAGGCGACGAAGTCAGATCCCTTGCACTGGTAGGCTTGTCGTCACTCAAGTTAGCAGACTTGTTGGGTGATCCTGATCTCGAATCACTTTCTTCAAGTTGAAGGGATCTTCGAATGGCCTCCGATAACATTGTGTCTTCCAAATCCCTCAACTTGGACAGTCGACGATTACCATGATTAACCAACGGATCAACATGACGACCATGGATGGGAGAGGATGAACCACTCGCGCCCAACGAGGAGGATAGTTGATTGAGAGTGGAGTTACTAGAATTTGAACTTGAAGTTAGTGCTCTCAATCGTCTACCCTTCTTTTTCCGTTGGCCTGATTTGTTAGATCCCGATGTGGTTGAGCTGGCTCCTGGCAGCACAAACGCAGTGGCATGAAGAGCGTTCGCAGCTGCAGATCTTCTAGCTAGATGTTGACGGGCAGCCTCCAATTTGGTCAACCAGTCTGGACGAATATTATCCGTGGTTACGACTTCAGGAGCGGACGCAGGAATCGAGCCCCGATGTTGGAACTGACTGAATTCAGATCCCGAATGATTCTTAGACCCCGCTGAAAGTGGAGTGCTGCTCCTACTTGGTGACCCTCCCGCAACATGCAAGAGTGCATAGGCAAATGACTTGCCTGGCAGTGGGACCCCAGATCTAACAGGAGCAGGAATATATACCACCCCAAACTCTGGAGCAGTACAGTACGGACAGCATGCAGGCTCAGATACTAGCTGCTGATCAGTGGTAGACGGTACTGGGGTAGTTGAAGTCTCAGATCCTGCTTCCGAGTTATTGTAAGGCTTGTGAGGATCTGGCCGCTTTATCTGTACAAAACACTCGGTACATATGGATTGACCACAACATCGAGTGTAGTTGAGATACCTAGGATAGTACAGAAAACAAATTGGGCATTCGGTGGCACCCTCATAGAGTTTCACTTCTGGAGGTACGTCGGGAAGCCCATCCTTATCAACTCTGGTTGTGCTGTGAAGATTTGCATCAGTGTTGGCCCTAGTTCGCCTGTACAGAGGCGCATCTGATTGATTGTGATTGCAAGAAGGATGATCAGGCTCTGCTGTGGATGAGCTTGGTCCGGTACTGGATGGGGATCCCGGTTCAGTGGTGGAAGTCCCAAATTCTAGATGCTGAGATTCCTCTTTCATGTCATAGATGTGCTGTAATTCGGTATCATCGTCTATGGAGCTGTCATCATGCTGTTGTCCCTCGGCAGGTGAATGCGACGATGTATCCGCTGGAAGAGGAGGAATAGTAGATGATGAAGATGCTTCTCCTTCGACTATTTCACCAGAAGCAGTTTCTTCTTCTACCGTTTCACCAGAGGCAGCTTCTCCTTCTACTGTTTTACCAGAGGCAGTTCCTCCTTCGACTGTTTCACCGGAAGCAGCTTCTGAAGTTGATTGATCCTCTGTTGCTAGGGGAGCAGGCTCTGACGGTGTTAGATCGTCTTTAGAGCTTGTTGAAGATGAGATAGAAGTTACTGGGGTATCTGCAGACACTACATCATCATGGGTCGCAGGTACCGAAAGAGAGATATTTGGAGAAGATAGGGGCGAATCACTGCCATCTTCAAAGTAGTTTTCCACCACTTGGATCGAGTTAGTTTGGGGAATCGCAGAACCAGATTCCTCTATGGTATCAAGTTCGGGTTGGACTGTTGGATCAACATCACACTCATTTACATCCTCACCAGGCGCCACAGGTATACCACGAATTGCAGCCAATAACTGTCTTTCAGTCCAGTCATCATCATAATCAGCAAGACCCTTGAAAAAAGGAGCGATTCGGCGCTCTATAACTAATTGGCGCACCGCTTTATACGAATAAGTTACGGATCCGGAGTAGACTCCATGAGGAGAAAGGTATCCTCCATCCACCATGTCATTTGAATCAGGAGGTGGAGGTTGTGGAAGCTCGACATTACGTTTATCCTTTGACTTTCCGGATCGCCTAGATGAATGGGACGTAGACCGTTGTTCCGATTGCTCAGAAGGCACAGAGGAAGATGGCGATGTATAAGCACGAAGCCTTCTAGCAGGATTTATTCGAGAACTACTGTTGCGACTTGAGGATGATGCATCAACGGATCCATGCCGTAAGTTCCTTAAGGTACCACCGACCTTGGATCCCTCTTCCTTTCCGTTAACGTTTCCCATAATGGTGAATGTTAGTGGTTCGGCTCGATTTCTGGTGGCCCTGTTAGAGTATTAACAGTTACGCAACTAACTACGCACTTCACCCCTATGGATACTTGTTCTCCAACGTCTTAACGTTAATCACCAATCGTCACTGGAACTTGTACAGTTCGCAACCCCGCCACGGATCAAGCGGAACCCTGTCACTAAAACCTGACCACACCGGATTCTCGTGCTAAAATCTTGTGATATCACCCTTGGTAGAACTTAACTCCTCCGTATTTCCAATCTCGGCTCGTTTATGCTCACCACTATCCCGATTATGTGTTTCCAAACGCTCCTAGAGGTCCAGCAACCCCAGCTTTCTAGTTAAACCCCCTACTGTGTACGTGGTGTTAGCAGATAGTCACAATGATAATGGGTCGGTATCTTGAATTACCGAGCAGCAGCGGCTAACTATGTAAATGATCAGCAATGATAATACACAGTGGTGGTAAGGGCAATAAAAGTAGTGAAGACAGTATTGGCGTGTTTAGCTCTGAGCAAGAGCAATTTGTAGACAGTATAGCTAATACTGTTATTACTAATATCAGTCTACCGGTTCGATATATTCCAGTTGACAAACTCCGAAAAAATCGTCTAATGTTGGCGCAACTTTCAAGTTAAGGGGTAGTACTCCCACGTCAAGTGACAGAATACACTACTAGCTAGGTGCTTACGGTATCTTTACAGGCTCTGGTAGGCTAGTCACGGCTCTGGCTTCAGTTGCAGGCTCTGGCTTCAGTTGCAGGCTCTGGCTTCAGTTGCAGGCTCCGGCTTCGGTTGCAGGCTCTAGCGTCAGTTGCAGGCTCTAGCGTCAGTTGCAGGCTCTAGCAGGTTAGTTGCAGGTACCTTGTGCGGAGTAACTGACGCTGGCTCAATCGATCTTAGTAGATGTAGACCAAGATCGTTGTTCAATCACAGTTACTCTCTCCAAATCCCTTCGCAGCTACACTCTCCGAATCCCGTCACAGTTGCGAACAATAACTGCTTGCGTAGTTTAGATCTTTATCTTTGTCAGTTGCTTGTTATCCTTTCCCAAACCCGGTCGGTTCCGTCCCGTGAGATCGCAACCTAATGCTGTGGGGGGACAAAGGTATCTCGGGCCTAGGCCGAGGGTTTGGGGGTTATTGTCGCGGGCCGGCATAGCTCGGTAGTATACATGACAATACACCGGGGAGAAGGGCCGTTAAAGCCGTTAGGAGACTCAGCTCTCAAAGCTAAATCATCGAGTCATGGAGGGTTAATGGGGCTAATAGGAGGAGAACTGGGGCTAGTGGAATATAAAGAAGTGGAGGGCTAGGGAAAGCGGATGAAGGAAACGAAAGCGATGACTTGTTTAGGTATGCTATCAGATATTTGCTTGTCTAGACAGCTATCGGATATTTGCTTGACCACATAGCTGAGAGATACCTGCTTGAGATTTTGGAATGTACAGCATCTTGTACGTCAGGCATTGATGGGAATGTTCAAGTGCCAGGATAAAATTGGAATCTCAGAATTCTATTATAATCCTATGATCTGCCAGGATATATTTAAAACTCACGCCCAATGATCAGAGTATCTGTCCACACGTGGCATTACCTAATGCCAGCTGCCAGCTGTGGATAAAGATCTCATAATATGAAACCAATCCGTGGCGGTGTAGCACTATTGAGGAAGTCCACTTTCATTAGATGCTTCACCATCTCGAGTGTGAAGCGACGCATCAATTTATCTATGTCACCTCAACAAAACAGTCTCAAGATTTGTTACCATAGTTGGACAGAGGATGGTAGGATCGGCTGAGCCTTATTTCAGCCACATGCAGGATAACTGTGTCCCTCTTTTAATCTCGAGGTCGAAACAATGCAACCAGGCTATGTCATTTATTATTAGGTGCTGCTCATAATGATTCAGCTCGCCATCCTTTGCTCACCATCTCTTGTCCTCCATCGGTCTCTCCATCTCCTGGTCTTCATCTACTTGCTTTTCCCTCTCAACCGCCTTCTTTTAATCTTACCTGAGTCAACCTACGTCATCGTCAACAGCTTTGACTCAGCCCCGAAATTCTTCATGCTTGATAGACACTGCAGCTAAGAGGGGGGCAACGTAACCGGAGGACAGTCACCACCGTAGGGTACTTGAAAAGAGGCTGCGGCCAGGTGAAAACGCGAAAAGGGGGCATGTATTGATTTATATACATGGTGTGGTAATTGATTGTAGTCAATGATTGAAATAGCCGAGTCTGAGAACCGAATTTCTAGTTAGTGAGGGTGTAAGGATCGAGGATAATACTGAGCGCTGCCTCGTCACGCTGTCACTAGAGTTGTCCATGTCTGCGGGAAGACTGCGGTTCGTAGGCTGCCACCAAGGTCGCATAGAGGACCAATGTTCGAACGATGTACTAATGGACAGTGCTCGTTACCGCGACTCGAGACTATGTGAAGAAGACATCGAATTGAGCTCTGGTTTCCGTTTGGATGATGATTGTTCTGGTTATTCTGCCTATGATAGTGATCCCAAGCTTCATTATCGCTATGGAGGAGTTTTAGAACTTATGATCAAATCTGCGTCCTTCTTTCGATCGAGGAGGAAAGATCAAGAATACACCTCATTAAGCTATCAGTATAATTCCTATCGAGGTCGATGGGGTGTGATGAGGAGCATCATATCCGGTACATGGTTGACGGTACGGATTGTGCTTCTGATATTACTATTAATTGTGTGTATAACTGGCATCTTCTTCCCCAGTTATTCCACTCTTCCTGATCATTATGATCTCCTTCATCAGCGCATGGCCTCTTCCTTAGGCCCTGGGCGTGGTAACCCTAATCAAGAGAAGATATTTATTGCTGCCTCTATTTACGATTCTAAAGGCAGTCTTGCTTCCGGTCACTGGGGGCGTAGCATTTTAAAACTAATAGACATGTTGGGACCTGACAATGTTTTCTTGAGCATTTATGAAAACAACTCAGGGCACAAGGGCTCTTATGCTCTTACTCAATTTGCTCACAAAGTCCCTTGCAACAAGAGTATTGTGTACGAATCAGGGATTGACACTGATTTAATCGAGCCAACCATTTTCCCTGATGGTACCAGCCAAGTTAAGCGCATTGCCTATTTGGCTTCTGTTCGTGATCGAACACTTGACCCTTTGGAGAAGCTTGAAGTGAAATTCGATAAGATGCTCATGCTCAACGATGTCATATTCAATCCTGAGGATGCGGTGCAGTTGTTGTTTTCTACAAACACTGGTAATGCGGTGGGACGACCTAAGGGCCAGGAAGCTGCAGCCTCCAGCAACTTGAAGCCAGGGGAGAACATAACTGCGGTGAAGTTCCCTTCCACTACCTATTCGGCTGCGTGTGGGGTCGACTTTATGAACATCTTCAAGTTCTATGATACATATGCTACCAGGGACTTGGAAGGTTTCTCTATGGGCTTGCCAGTATATCCCTGGTTCTCGGGAGAAGGGCGTGGAATGAGTCGTCAGGATGTTCTGGCTCAAAAAGATGCTGTGCGGGTTAAATCCTGCTGGGGAGGCATCATAGCTTTCGATGCTCAGTATTTCCAGACATTTTCGGACGATGTGAAGCCACTGAGGTTCAGATCAGAACCAGAGCCATTTTGGGACTCCTCTGAGTGTTGTCTTATCCATGTTGATCTTTTAGATCACCCCATTCACCATGCCAAAGCAACTGAACTCGATAAGGGCCACAGCCATGAAGATTTTGGAATTTACATGAATCCGTACGTCAGAGTGGCATATGATCCTCTAACTCAATCTCTACTGGCGTTTGCTCGACGATTTGAAGTCCTCTTTCTGGTTTTTCAGGATGTGATAACCCGGGCAGTCAAGATGCCATGGTATAATCCTAGGCGGACTGAGATTCCTGGCCAAGTAGTGACTGACTATAAGGCAGTGGTAGACAAGGTCCACAAGGATGGCACCATCGAGTATCGTCGAGAAAAGTGTGAGCGGATTGCTAATAGTGGTGGCTATTGTGGTCGGTATGGAACTAGTGTGCTATACCATGATGAGAGTGGTAATGGTAAAAACTGGCGTTCGTTGAAGACACCAGAGGAGGTCATTGTACGACGGCCAGAATACTGAGAGGGGTGATTTATGCTGCATACAACCACATATAGCTATATAACTAACGAACTAACTAAAATCACTAACAGGGTTAAACAGCACTGCTAATGGCCAAATTTTGTTCTGTGTAACAACTGGTCGTAATCTTTTATTTGGTGGTTACTCCGCATATTACATCAGGTAACGATCGGCATAGTTCCTGCGTTAAACTCCGACATGCATTTACTATATGGGGACTGGACAGAAGATTTGGATAAGCGATTCCACTAGAATAATAGAGTGGCCCAGAACGTATAATCGGATGCCTAGTAATTATGAACACATAACTTTAAACTAAACAAAATTCTAAGCTTGGTGAAAGCCATAGGTCAGTGCAGGTGGTGATCGAACTTAATCAGAAAACCTCAGGAGATTTCAGCACCCCAGGATCCTCAGGAATGTGTCTGCACGCGGGTCCTATTTATCAGTCAGAAACTACTATAGTAGTGGCACAGAGTTCACGAACTTGTTGTATTACCTTGAGTCACGGCAAACCTGACCTCCGGCTACTAGTCTCAAGCCGGGGGCCTGGGATAAACTATAACATTCTCATTACCTCAACCTTGGTCATTCCTCGGCTCTTAGACGTACGGCACTTAGTGGAGACCTTGTAGAATTGATCATCAAGCATACATTGTGCTCTCTTCCATCGGCCCAGACCATTATGATAAAAGTACAAATAAGTAGAGTGAGGTTCAAATTGACAAACTGAGTCAGGTGCATATAATGTCAAGAAATTCTATCGGACGCGCGCAACTGAAGGAGGGGGCAGGCATGGTGTTCAGAATTCGCGATGACTGATGGTCAGCGAATTTCAGGCTGAAACTGTCACTATTTGACGTCACTGTTTGGGCACCATTCAGTTCATCGATGACCGTTAAGCTGGTTTGTCCGTTAAATCGTTGATACCCGTTGAAATCCGTCAAGCGATGAGATATCTCGATCCATTTAGATCTAGCTTGGGTGGTTGACTATTGAACCCTGTCCAAATCTTGGATCCAGGTCAATGGTAAAGAATGGAAGGTGTAGTTATTGCAGATGCTGGATCTATCATCGATTAACCTCGTCTCTGAGCAACCCCATTACGGGAAATATGGAGATCGAGGAGGCTCAAAAGGTATGATGTTAGTCCTAATCAGGATGATGCACATCCTACTGTACCGATCTGATGAAAGGAAGGAGGGGTGGAGGTAAAGTAGGAGCAAGAGGAAACGGCATAGGTAAGTAGCCCAGCTAAGAAATAGGCTGGAACTTCATCAGTGAGCCAGAAGGGATCAAGAACGCGTTGAGAAACTCGTATGCCATTCATACCAAACAAATAGCCCTAGACATACGGAACAGGATAGAAGGATCAAGTTGGGCACGCTAAAATTAATACAATAGGCGAGACATTAAACCTAAAAAATAATTATGAGACATACAGCAGAGCAAGGAGGAAATAAGCAAAGAGAGGTCTGACCACGATCTAAAAGCTTGAAAGACTAAACGAGTAAAGGCCTCAGGGCCCAAGCAAAGCAGGGATCCACAAGAAGCTACGAAGTATCAATCACTAACGATATATCAATTGTGTTGAGTCATTTCTAGCGATTTTAAAGCCTCTTATTGATATCCAAGTTTAATATATACACTTCAAAGTCCCCAGCTACAAAATAGTAGTATATACCTTGAGCCTACCTATGATTCCTGCACTTAGCCAGCCAGTCATTGGTCTGCGGCTACAAGCTGATAAACATTAGTGATGAACCTTCATCCGTGTTCTTTATGCCATCACATTCCTTATTCCATTGTTGGTGATCAGGACGCAGCTATTCTAATCCGACCATTTGCAGCCCAGCCAGCCCTAAGTACCGTACGAGCTACTACAGTAGGTGTGAGAAATCAGAAGCGCAGCCCAGCTAAGCCTAAATACAAGAACTGCCAACTACAACTACGACTACATTATCTTGACGACTGTACCCTAGAGATCAAGAAATCCTAACAGAAATCCATTAGCATCATCGACCGCCAGTGGAGCATATTACCTTATATATTATTTTGATTACTTTGCTCTCTGCTTCCCCCAGCCATTGTAACGTATAGGCGTCCCGCCGGCTTGGGTCGATGGCTTACCGTCACCCGAAGTTCCTTAATAATTCAGATAATATTCAACCCTCCCACTCTGCAGTCCACGGAAGTAGTCCCGGAAGGTGGTGTGGGTCTCTAAGAGATCGATGCGTTCCTGTACCTGTCAGATCCTGCACCCCTTGAGAAAGCATGGCAGGCGGCCCAAATGAAAGATTAGTCAGGTGGAGAGGAGGTAAGAGGAGTAGTCAAAGGGCAAATGGGTGAATGGGTGAATGCAAAGCAGCCAGGGAAAACGAACTGACAACACCAAAATGGAAATACAATCAATGGACAGCCGAGACTGCGGGTGAGAGCCTGCTTAGAGGTACCAGGGTGTAAAGTTACTGACGCTGGGCGGTCAATGCACACCACTTCAACCCCTTCATATTCACATGATATGTTAGAGAGTAATGATAACAGAACCGAGATAGAAAGTCTCATGCTATTTAAGACCGGAATTAGCAGGCTCTATTCTCTCGGCCGGCGGTGCTCGGGTAAATTCCCATAGCGTGTTGTACAGGCAAGGGTACGTGCCGATGTACAGGAGGGTAGAGTCCCTGCACTTTTACCGAGAGATGAACAGTACAGATTTCTTTCTGGTGTTTGAAGCCACCCCCTACGGCTCAACCCACATAGACCACCCTTACCTTTACTGTCATCGGTATCCAGAAGCTCCTCACTGTTACCTCGACTAGGATCATTTCATCACTCCCAGGGATTTGGGAATTAGGTTGATGCGACCTGCTATGCAAAGTCTCAGATTCGGACAGGATCAAACCCCATGGGAACCCTTGTCGCGGGAATGTGCGAAGCGAGGACGCACAAGCGGCAATCGCGGAAGAGAGGTAGAGTACCCGGATGAGGAGAATGGCGGAGAGGAGAGTGGGTTGTGGGATAGCCTATGGTATCACCACCTAACTGCAATTATTCCTGATTTATTGATCATGTATTTGTTTACTTTCTCTCGCATGAATTCTCCCCTTAGATCTTATCTAATCTAAACGCCTCACCATCTCCACTAATTCCGATGCTGTCAGTTAATGTCCCTGGTTTAGCTTGGTCAGGGATGTTGCTTTTTTACGCTTCTCCCCCTCGCGAAGTTGCTTTTGCGTGCAGATCACTGTGAGTCCGCATATTGTCAAAATAGTCCTGGCTGGCAAGGTTATGCTTGGAGGGGACCACACCAACACGAATGGGTTTATATATATGAAATGATCCAAGCCAGACTGAAGAGAGGTTAAAGGTATTCTGTGTTGTTGTGCTTTAACAGGACGAATTCGTATTAGGGTATTGACACTGTGCAAAACCACCCGATTTGTGGATGGGAATAGTGCAAGGTAGTACCTGGTGAATCCAAGGCGGAAATTGGAGACGGATACTTATTGCAGTAGTGAACGGTATAGATTACCAGTTGTCACAATTTTGGGGTTATCCATTCCTTCTTTTTTTATACAACCAAATAGTTCTCGTTAAACTCGGTGGCGACCGTGATAACGACTGTACCAGTGACTGAGCTTAATTTAACTCATTTGTCGCGCTCACTACCAGAACGGTGTCAAAAAGTTTGTTCTCTTCCTGACAGGAGTTATTCTCTCATTTGAGTCCCCCATCATCTTTGCATTAAGCATTCATTGATTGCAGTAATCCAGCAAACTGGAGCCGACGAAAACTCGAAAAGCGTTCCTTATTTTTGGATTTGTCAGTGCTAATATTCTATCATTTCAATCTTATTGCACGCGACTCCCTTTACTGCATTCCTTCCTTTTTGCTGATATCAATCTGATTCTTTTCCCACTCTTTCAAACCACTTTATAGCCATATTTCTTCCTACCGGTCCTCCCCTGATCAATGCAGCTGGCTGTTCTGCCCATGTCAACCCTTCCTCTTGAAGAAACCCAATCTCAGTTGCAATCTGATTCTGTGGATCACAATCAGATGAGCTCGCGTAAGCACACACGATCAACTTCAACTGTCGAATCACCACTATTACGAAAGAAACAATCCCGAATGGACCTCTCATCTTCTACTCCTTTATCCGATACGTCCGTTTCGGGTTCAGTTGCTCCACCCAAGCATGATTTTATTTGCATTCTTAACCCTCAGGGCAGGGTCCAGCATACATCACCATCGGTGGAGCACTTTTTAGGCTATCAATCATCTGATCTGGCTGGCCACGGGTTCTCCAATTTTATCCATCCTGATGACTTGAATTCCTTTACCTCAGGTATTAATTCCTCTATGTACAATGGGTCCCAGTTGCATATGGCCTATCGCATAAAGCTCCGGTCAAACGAGTACAACTACTTTGATATCCTTGCTCGTCCGTTTTATAATGATGCAGGAATCCCGAATACAACGACTTTTGGTGGGCCTTCGCCTCCATCTCCGGATAGTTCTTTTTCTCCTGATGGTCAGGATCCTCCGTGTCGAGGAATCGTTCTTATCATGCGTCCTCACTACGATAACTCACCTGGAGATAATCAGTCATCTGCTGTTCAGTCTAATACTAACAATAGCAGTTTGTGGGTGCGACGTCAAGCTGCGAGAATGCAGAGAGGATCCAGACAGTCTGAACCCGTTGATGAGTCTGAATTTGATCACCATGGGAATGCTAATGCTCAAGTTGATCTGTTTCACCAATCTCACTCTCTTCAGGATCCTTCGGTCGAAGGTCAGGGTAAATTGGGATCTAGCTCACCTAATTTCAACTTGTCAGTGTTCACTCCCCCTGCTATTGGTGTTCCACCCTCTACTACAAATGCAACTGTTTCTACTTCTTTGATTAAGGATCCTCAGCATTTACAGAAGCATGGTTCGTTGAAAAGCTCTGCTGATGTAGGTGGAGGTCAAATTTCACCAATGTACATGGATTCTGGATCAAATGTCAGCACCCATACCTTAACTTTGGATCCCGCAAATACTTCATCTTCGGTTCCTTCCTCTGCTGTCACTTCATACCCCAATTCTTCCATTCCTTCATCAATTCCGACCTCGGCCACTCTCTCGTCCACTACCACATATTTCGACGATCCGCTGGCTCCACCGTTCTCTGCTACGAGCTCCGAATTTGCCTATCCAAATGACTTACCTTCTCCAAGGTATTCATATTCTCTAGCTGCAGGTCGGTCACATTCAGTATCTGAGTTTGGTGTCAATGGGCCTGATGCCTATTCCTCTCTGCCATATCAATTGGACGAAACTCATCTACGTTCTGGGATGCAGAGTCCTTTCTCCCCTGTTTATGGAACTGTACCTACTGCGCCTATGTCGTCTGTGTCAGCTTCAGTTGCACAGAACCCAGAATGGCACAACCATTCGGCCGCTACTCCAAACCTATACACTGTCAGCCATCGAAGTTCTAACGCCGATAAGGCTCAATACCCTGCTGCGAGATCAGAGGAACAGGATCCTTTGGTTGGTGCATACTGGGATAATACCGCCAACAGCGAGTTGGTTTCCCCACACTATTATCAGCAGTCTCCTTCGTCATTTCTCCAGCATCAGTACCCAGTTTCTTCGCAGCCAGTATCTGACCAGCATGGGCATCAGTATCAGAATCACAGAATAGCAGCCATGAGGCACTATGTGGATCAAACTCAAGTCCGAGGTAAGAGCTATTCTCTGCCAGGGACTTTAGATGTACCACGGCCAAATGTAGTTCCTATGCAATACCAGTATGCGAATGATGGGTCAATTGATTTCTCTGGATATTCAATGTCTGGTGCTACTTCTAAACAGCATCATCATAGTCGACCACAGACACCATCGGAGGCTGCTTCAGCAATTTCACTTGGAGCAAAGCATATGGTTCCTGGCCGTCGCAAGTCAAAGCTTGGTGCGTCACATCACTACCATCATCATGGCGGCTTGGAAGCGCTGAGCAGTGAGACTAGACATGTATGTGATGAGTGTGGAGCTGTTGAGTCTCCTGAATGGCGCAAAGGCCCAAAAGGGCCAAAGACTTTGTGCAATGCTTGTGGCTTACGATGGGCAAAGAAGGCTCGTAGGGATCAAGAAAGGAAGCTATGACGTATCTCTAATTGATGGAGGCTTAGTGCGACTTGGAATATCATATCTTAATTCTCTCACACAAATTCAACAAACCAAAATCGGGCCTCACTGGGAGGACCTGTAAATAATCACAATTAATCACGTTTATTGGGCATAATATTCTGTGCTTGTTTTCCTGGAATGTACCTAATGTATAATCAAATAATGATCTAACTTTAACTAGTGTAAAGATACTGTAACCATATGGTAACAGTATTATCGCCTTAATCATTATCAGTAATAGTGCTTCACGCCATTGTCTCAGTCAGTTGAGATCTGGGGATAATCGGAGACATTTCAAGACATACGTAAGACAATGTAAGACAATACGAGACATTTTACAGCAGTTCTGGAACATGCATTGAGATACGATAGCTTGTTAGCTATTATGCACAATCATTAAGGCGTTACCGTCGTATTGAGCCAATGAGTCGCGTTATTATGGATCAATGTTTTTGAAAGCTCACCGAGTTTACTTTCGTATACAATATTCCTCATCAGTTGAACACTACCCTGCTTGCATGTGAGAAAAAAAACAAAAAACGCACGCTTATCTGTCGCTTAGCCTAACTAGTAGTAGCATTTACTATTAGCCAGTCAGAGTGGTGGACTGCAAACATGAATACTCTTCCCTGTTTACGCGCTGTGCTCTAGAATGAATACCCGGACATGGATTTGAGGGCAGCATTGCAGCAATTTCATACAGACCCTTGCTCAAAACCTCGTTCTTGGGCCTGTCCCTTTTGCTGCGGCCCAAAGCGTAACATAAATAGCCATCCAAGGTGATAGTACAGAATCGCATACGTCGAATGAGGGGTGGAAGTTGGGTTGAATGTGAGCCATGTGTATTAGGTAGTTACTGTTTTAATACGGCATATCCTTGAATAAACTTCTATATGCACACATTAAAGAACGTTACTTAAAGGGCAATCGAGCTGATGAAAAAGTCAAGCTCGCCTTTCAAAATGGAAGGCAAAAACGTGGTTTGGGGGAACAGCTGAGCCTGTAATGACGTTTAGAGAGCATAAGATAGAGAAACCAATATTTTATTTGGCAGTATAACTAATAAGACCATTTACCTGACAGCAGTGGATTGCTTTCATTAGTGTATAAGACGGGCAAAGCAAGAGCCGCAAATGTCACTTAGACGTGCGGCTGACAACCCATTGTCTTGGTAACAGCCCTTTACCTTAAACAGAAATACGTAAACATGGTGTATTGTTAAGTCTAACCAGCTCAAAGTATACACCCAAGATCTTTCAATCCAACTTATAATCTCTTGACAAGTAATATTCTACTTGTGAACAGTGCTATTTCAGTTGCTAATCTCTAGGTAGTACAGTAGAACTGCATACCTAAATCTATTGCTAGAATCATTTAAGGATGAGTGCGGAATCCACTATTGTACCGGATGGTCATTCTGTGACCAAAAGACTCCAAAGCGAGTTGATGCAATTGATGGTAAGTAGACTGGAGTGTAATGGTTTGACCTAGTAAATTGGCTTGATTGATTTGATGTCTCTCTAACTCCTTTAGATGTCTAATGTTGCTGGAATCTCAGCTTTTCCTGAATCAGATTCCAATCTGTTGTTATGGACAGGAACACTTGAGGGACCAAAGGGAACGTTCTATGAAGAGCTCAAATTCAAAATATCGCTATCCTTTCCACCAAACTACCCATACTCTGCCCCAACAATCAAATTTACTAGCCCAATGTGGCACCCAAATGTTGACATGTCAGGAAATATCTGCCTCGACATTTTGAAAGAGAAATGGTCGGCAGTATATAATGTTCAGACCATTTTGTTATCCTTGCAGTCTCTTCTTGGAGAGCCCAATAATAAGTCACCTTTGAATGCTCAGGCTGCTCAATTATGGGATAAGAATCCAACTGAATACAAGCGACTATTGATGTTGCGTTATCAGGAGACTGAGTAGATGTAGCATTGTGGCATCATTCAGTGTTGACAACATTGCCGCCGCCTAATATAGCATAAACAATTCCAGGCCCTTCTGTTCAACAATCGACCTCGATTGTATCACAGCAGGTTTATTGATACCTTAACTGTCAGTAGCAATTTAATAAATTATTATTAGTGCTGTAGTTTGTTTGATCTCGACCACCAGGATACTTTGGAGTATCTTTGCCCAGAATCATGTATGCTAAGTAGTAGCAGCCATAAACGCTAGCAGGAGTAACCACAAACACACAGTGACGTTCATAAACGCGTGAGAGTTCTGAACTCTTGCATCCGTCTAAATCGATTGTTACGCTCTTTTTTTTCTTTTCGGAAGACCTTATCGGAGAAGCCTTCGATATCTATTATGAACCATTTGATTGAATGCATTTCTGATAATAGGCTTTGTGCTTCTTCACTCTGCCTTGATTTCCACTGCAGAAGGGCCTAATGAATCCACCGAAGGTGTCTCGTCATTTGTGTCTACCTCCATTTTCGTTTCGGTATCAGTTGTGGGTAAATTCGTTTTGTCTGCAGAGTCATTACCATCCTTCTCTTTATCCTTCTCACTACTATTATTTGCTCCTTTCTTTCTTCCATCCTTTGACTTTTCCAATTCCTTTGCTCGTCTCTCCTCATCACCTGGCATAGATAGCCCAGTCCACGCAACCAGGCCGTATTTGAACCCAGTGAACGACTTCATCTCAACTGGACGCTTCACCCACCGTCGTGTAGGAGCACCAGTACGATCAAGAGCCTTAATCGCAGCGTTTACAATGTATGCTGCTGATTTTGGCCCAGGCTTTTCTCGGTGAGTCGTCTTAGTAGGAGTCGCAGTTCCATCTTCAGCTCCAAGTACAGGAGACGATGGAGGGAGTTGGCTTTGTGAGCCAGAGCCTGACTTGGTACCAGTAGAACGCTTAGCAGACTTCCTAATTGTGGGTATAGTTGTAGCTGGAACTGGCGTAGCACTTTTCTCCTTGGAGAATTGCATCAAGATTGAAGATGGTACTTTCAGTACTACCAACTTATGTCGTTCCTCTGGAGATGCTGAGCTCATCTTGAAACCTACTCAAATATTCACCACAGAAAACCTCGCTATGCCAACCTAGATACCTATGCGCCGTTATACTCCTCTACCACCTCAATGAAAACTCTTTACCACCGTGTTATTTCTGTTACAAGCCGCTAACTATCTGAAATGTCGTGGTCAAGATTTATTCATTAGTTGCCGTACACTCACTTAGGCTTCGCGTGAAAAGAAGGGCGACAGTAGTAGACACAGTGGAGCTACTGAGAACGGATGATACAGGAGTTTATAATATACCTACGACTGAGTGAGTAGTTTGAGTGAACAAAATCTGTCGAGAATAAACGCCTATTGGTGGTAACCATAAATCTCGTTCGCCTACTATTGTAAAGCATACACGCGCAGTGTTGACACTCTCTGTTATTAACAAATATCAGTAATAATACGATTAATCCCATATAATATAGCCAATTGGTACAGTATAACTAAACCATTAAACAAAACTAACAAAAACAAACAAAAATTGAATAACTCAAGCGAAACTCAGCGAAACTCAGCGAAACTTAGACAAAACTCAGACGCAAACAATGGTGGAATAAATAAACCAAAAACAACACAAGCAACCAAATCAGGATCGTAACAGCTCAAGTGAACAGGGCCCGACAGGAAGGAACCAAGCCAGCAGATAGGAACCAAGGTAGTAAATCAAACCCTCAGAAATGCAAACGCGACCAGGTCACCATAGGGACGAGGATAGGCGCTAGATGTTGATGTGGTCTGATGAGATGCAAATGCAACTACAAAAACTAGATGCGCAAAATTGATCGATGCAAACTAGTTCAAATACTTCTCAAACATCTTATCCTCAAGCCACCCAACTCGCTCAAATGCTGTAAACAAGCGAGAGGCTTTATTCACGTCAATTCGGCATGCTTTTTGAGAATCAGTCCGTCTGAATGGTAAATTGTGTCGAAGACGGTGGACCTTTTCCGCAAACAATCGTTTCTTGGAATCAAGATACAACGAGACAGGTAATCTCAAAACCGATGCCAAATGCAATTCCGCAGGATGCAAATATTTGGCGTCAGGGTCATGAGAAAGATCCATAGGTGCTCCTTTCCACTCTGCCTTGAGAGATTTTCCTGGGGGGAGGGTATCAGGAGAAGGTGAATAATCTGCCAATTGATGAGGAAGCATTTCATGCACTTTAGAAGGCGGAGCCACTGGTGAACTCGCAGTTCGGCCGAACACACGACCAGTTCGAGGAGTAACTGGACGCGATGCTGTGGATGCCCCTACTAATCTAGAGCCAGGAGTAGAATTAGAACCACTACCCCCTCCTCCTCCTCCTCCTCCTCCTCTCGAACGAGTGACCACCCCATCAGACGATTCCACATCAGATACCACATTAAATCGACGACGCTTTCGCAAAGGACGTTCACCAGACACACCACTGCCAGACCTATCACCACCAGTACCGTCAGTCAATGGATCGCGATCAATTAATCTCGCGCGATTTGCCCAAGTGGGACCATGATGTCGCGGGTACAATTCAAGATATTCTCGCTCTCGATTGAAATATGACACGGGGTCCTGAGCTAACGAAGTCCATGCCGTCGAAACCATTGGCTCAGAAGGGTCGTATCGAAGAAAAGTATAGCACTGTAAGCTCAGCTTTGACACTGGCAACGACACCGGAGCCGGAGAAGAAGATGGGCTCGATTGTCTAGAGTTTTGGCCGTCGATAACTGAGCCAAGTTCGAGTGCAGGAGTAGACGACCCTTGCTTCCCTTTCACCTCTTCATTGGCTGAAGACACCATGCTTCGTGGTGGTTGGGGACCGCCGCCAGCATCAGTAGCCCCTTGGTTTACCATATCAAAAGTATAGTGTGGTGGGTTGCGGGGAGTGATTTGGAGTAACGCTGGAGAGTCAGGAGAATGAATTGTAGGGGCAATTGACCCAGAAGAAGTCGCAGAAGATGCTGGGTTAGCCGATGTTACCGAAGCAGCAGTTAGAACCACCTTTGGGTGGGGGGATTGTGGTGGAGATAGGATTGCTGATGGGGTCGAGGAGTTTGATGCTGATGTATTACCATGAACACCATGATGAGCTGAAGCATTCTGAGCCGGCTTGGCCGGAGCATCAGGGTGAGGTGATCTCATAGCAATTCCTACCATGGTCAAACCGGTAAGGGCCCAAACAAAAAAAGATTGGGCCAATGCCAGAAGATATTGGTCAATTCAGAACCGATTGGTGTTAGCTTCACACTTTCAGCGCGTCGCAATGAATTTGGAGTCAATTAATTAGAACACCAAACTTTCTAACAGAGTCGCCACAGTCACAGAGAACACAATAAAAAGGTCGGAGTCAGAGAGTGATGTTAAAAGAAATAATTCAAAAACAAATCCCACACAAGTTCGTATTACAACCTGTAGGTTCAATTGACTTCCTTCTCTAGCTTTCAATTAAGAGTTGGGAGCTTTCTCTTTGTCGCAACTAGCTTGGAGAATGATCGAAAGCTACACAACAACTGAGGTCTTGATCACAGCTTTGCTAGTTCAAACACTCTCCAACAAACCAACTAACCAAAAAACAACACTGCCTTCCTGTTTACAGTTTAGTTCCAAACAGAAAGAACGATCCAAAAAAATGCCTGTGGTGATTTAAAGAAAACACACACACAAGTTATAAACTACTAACAAGCAATCAGTTATCTTCACTTGCCCGCGGATTCCAATTGAACCACCTATCGGAATCACAAATATATCAATGCTACCGGACACAACTAATGATCGTATTATACGTGCTTAGGGTCTTTGTCCCCCTCTAGTTATTATCTCACGGTATTTTTGCGATGAATTCGCAAGGGATTCGTAATGGATTGGACGTAACCACTCCGTCAAATGGGGACTCCAGTTTAAAACACGATCGGAGCAATCCACCACTTTGTTTACTATCAATTGACCAACTATGGAGGTGATCAAGTAGTAAATATCTACTCAGGGCTCTATTCTAACCCAAATACCTTTCAATTTGTCAGCTTTTGGCCTCTCTCCGTCGTTGTCTTTGTACCTTTCTGCTCCTAATCCGCTATTTCTCTCACAAAGTGGTCTCTATTCTCCCATCGCTTGCCCAGACCAGATTGCGCTGATACTCCGCCTGATGATTAGATAGGAGGGGGCGCCTTCTGAGAATGGATAAATCAAGGGGGCTCACATAAAATAGGGGTTACCCTGTCGGCTGCCGCAGATTATGTATGCAAAAGGAATGTGCGGCAGGGTTTGAAGCCGCCTGATTTGGCGCAACCAGAACCATATGACACTACCTAGCTGGGAAAGGGGTTACCCTGCGTAGATAAGGACAATGGGAGGGGACAATAAGGAGAAGGAAGACGAGAAGGAAGACAAGAAAGAAAAGGTCAATTGGTAACAATTTAACCATAGCATGATGATACAAAGTGATGTATTAGTGGTGATAATATGACTTTAGTATTATAGTACCACAGCAGTGAGTTTGGTGTCTTGGCTGGGACATGGTTGTTACCTTGGCTGCTGACTCAGTCTCCTCAATTAGTGGCGTGATGGGTGACAGCAAGACGCAATGTGAGTGGTCAATTGCATTGTACAGCCGGGTAACTTTAAGTTTTGAGATGAGTGACCTCTCGTCACCCACTAGTGAAGTAATGAAGTAGGTAGCGATGGGACAGGCGTGAGTCGTAGCGGTGAGGCGGAAGTAGAAAAGGGGCGATGAGATACGAGAATCATCAGTTAGGGGAAGTGATAGGGAGAAGCAGTATGGTGCATGGTAATATTAAGGGGCAGCTTCCAGGGAACAGTGGTGAATGATCTGAGAAGTAATGCGGGCATATGCATTGAACATGGTAAGAATAGTACGGTTGTGGCATATGACTCAAGGTTGATGCCAGGCTGATAATACAGTCAAGAGTTAGGAACCAGTGTTGGTGCAAGCAATTGGATGATATGATTATATTTGTTGGGTACAGTAAATGAATGAGTGGATTAAATTGCCAGCTTTTCACTCTCTACATGGAAATTAGAGTTAATGGTGATAATTATAATTTTTAATTATCTACTTTGGTATTCGTTAACTTCGTTCTGTCGATACTCTGTCTTTAGTTGTTGTTGTTGTTGTTGTTGTTGTTGACCCGACTCTTCTGAATGCAAATATAGTACAAACTCCCGCCACTTTTTCACCACCACATCGGATCCTCATGCTTCTTCTGTTTCTCATATGATTTTGCTCCTAACTAGACACTTTTTGTTGTGGACACTGAGAAGCGATATGACCAGGTTGTTTACAGATGTAACAAATCTTTTGTGGAACTTCAGGGCAGTCTCTGCTTAAGTGCCCCATTTCACCACAATTGTAACATCGTTGTCCCTGCTGACAATCTCGAGAGATGTGTCCATGAGACCGGCATGAATAACAGTACGGGCCTCGACGACGTTTGGCATTTGATGATCCATCAGAGGTTTGATCGATGTTTTGGCTAGAGGTGGAATTAGATGGGGCACTAGTCCTTGATTTTGGTTTGGCAATTGATCCTGCAGTTTTACAATTTTTAGCCACATGTCCGTTCTGGTTACAATTTCGACACACTATTGTTTGTTGAACCATTTCTGCTACCTTTGGTTCTTCTGGGCACTCTCTTAATAAATGACCCCGGCGGTTACAATTATAACAGGATTTTTCTTGGGTTGATTCAATACAGTGCTTGCTTAGATGACCGTAATCTACCAGGTTAGCAACGGGCCACAGAAGGTCAATGTTAAAGAGGTCCCGTCAATGTCAACAGAGATCCTCACCTTAAGAATACTTACTACCACAATTGTAACAGATTGGGTCACCGGACCTATCGCATTCTTTTGACTAATTGTCAGTTATTTGATCAACAAACGAACAGTTTTCGCACCAGATTTTGTTTGCTGTTGCTCACACCTTCTATTCTAGATCTTTTAAGCCGCCTTTAGATAACTCTTTCACTCACCTGATGTCCAAATTGACCACCTAAATCTTAGTAAACTGCCTTGATTTTGTGCAACAGATCCAACCAAAGGATCTCACCCTGATCCATAAGCCATCTTATACTTACAATTGTAACACGTTAGCTTCAGACTAGGAACGAAGTTATGTCTATTCATGAAGACTCTGGAGCTGTGTGGGGATAAAACTTTCAAATGATCCAGATTTAATCAGCAGAACGGGAGCACCCAAACTTATACTAGCAGACACGCAGATATAGTACTACGTCTACCAGGTCATAAAATGAACAGTCAAATTATCAACAAGATTCACAGTTGTATCTGATCGATCTGTCAATGATATCCAGACAAAAATATTAGAATTGCTCCGCCTGTTGCTTTTAAATGTCAATATTCCAGAAATTAGCTGCTTGCTTTTTCCACGGCACTCGGGCTCTGCAAACTCATCCCGCTCATAGTGCACAGTTGTAATCACAAGTAACAAAGTCAGTAAAGATGCAAATTTCATTGAGCCCAGTCAAATACAACCCAGCAAGACATCTTTATGAGCAGCATCGGAATGGATTGAGCATATTATGGCCTTTCACTCACTCTTCAAACTCTTGGAGCTCGCGATTAGTACTAATCGCGTCGTAGAGTGACGGTGTTTAAAATTTTGAACTTTGGATCAACAATCTCCGTAACTACAATAATTCTTTTAGAACCCTTTATTCCATGCATCAGACAGGGGTGTTTGTTTTCTATGTGCGGCGTAAAGGAGGCGGAAGTTTCAGTCATGCATGTGAGCGCGTACATCCGACAAATGATTGGCTCTATTCTTGCAATATTAGGAGATGGAACAATGAATTCAATCTTGCATAGAATTCAACGTATAACAGTCTCGAGCAGTGGTGAGACAGACATATGCACGATACGACGCGGATGAAAATAGAGAGTGAAATTGAACGAAGATGGTGATAGGCCGGAAAGAAAGACAGTACAAGTAGGTTGTTGACAAAAAAGTGATTCTATATTTAAGTTCATTAGATATATCTTTTGCCAACGGTTCATTTTCTGTCAAAAGTTTTAACGACAGACCACTAATCTTCACTAAGTGGGGGCTTGGGGTTTTGTGTACCATTTCATTCAAAAAAAAATTTTCTTGTTGTGGTCAGTTGTATAGTTGCTTTTATTAGAATACTGTTTCAGATTATCTATTTCTTCTTGCTTTTTTGTTGTTTTGCTTCGCGGTTTCTGCTCCCGCGTTACTCCAAGGTTGGGGAAACAAGCAATGAAGACGGCCGCTTTAAAAGAAGACAGGAGGATGTAGATGCTGAAGGATGTCCATCAGAGACAACAGAAATGTCTAGAGTGTATGCTAAATGTAGGTAAAATCAGGAAAGCAGGGTTCATTTCATAGACGTGCCTCCGAATGTTCCCCGCTGCTCTCGATGCACCCTGCACACGGGTGTCACAGTAAACACTCACCATTGACTTTGTCAAAGAACCTACATCTGAAGCACACCCAGCAACGCTCGGTCCTCCAATTCTATTGCTCGGTCTCAACCCGCCTTCGTGGTTTCTAGTAGAAACTATACCCGGTCTGTACTTACACTCCTCTTGTAATTATAACCTGCCCTTCCTAGCAATGTAACGCCCGTCACTCCAATGATATTCTGCCTCCACTGGTCAACATACGACACATAACCAACAGAACACGTACTTATCAGATCACTGAGCATTTAGGGTCTCAAACAGAGCGACCGCAGCTAAGACCTACACAATGCTGTGCCGAACATCAACACCGCAGCGAGGGTGAAACTTTGTTCATCTATAGGTAGTGTATCCCAATTTTGATCTGCCGCATCTTCATGGATTGACGGGGAAACACTCATCCTGACATACAAAGGATTCCAGGAGCTAGTATTAAGGGACGGAGTATGTGGTTCGGGATAAGAGCAGGACAGGAACATACAGGGTCGATGTGGCTCCATTTCTGACATTCTAGGCTGCATATAACCCTGGGATGTGCTGTTCTATTTGATGAGATGATGATTGGTTGGTTGGTTTGAAGGTGGCGGTTGTACTTCAGTACCCTTCATATTTGTTTATACGCATATCACCCCATGCAAGTATATTATCCGGGCACAGTAGGTGGTGAATGCCATGCAGTCCGCTTTTCGCGGTTATGGGATAAAGACCGTCGATAGTTGAGAGCTTTGTCTTTGTATCCATGACTACAACTTGCATGTTCTTTTCATCTTGTCAATCTTGATCCTTTCTGCTCGCATATCATTGATGCGCAATATATTTTTGAACTATACTAGCCCTTAAACTTAGCCACAATCCGAGAGATGGGCCACGCATTATGAATTTTCCATACGTCTCTTATAGTGAATGACATATGCAATCAATCTTCGAGACACGTGTGATCACGAATGTTCTGTTACACCCAATGCTTAACATATGTAACATTCCATAACGATTCCATAGGTCTTCTAAGTGCCAACACCGATGCATGGTCTCGAAATTGGGCTCTGTTACTGTCCCAGGATGGGTATGGGGGTTTGTAGATGTGGGCCCTGGGTTACTGACCTGTCAGGATGGACAGCACAGAAACTGAGTATAATTGCACAAAATCCACCTCAATAATCCACCTCTAACTGAGTGACTTTCTAAACAACAGCAGTACAATCAAATTGTTCTGATCCAGATTAAAGCACAGGTTATATTACAACCAAGTATCAAAGACGCCCCTTGTCTAAATAAGTCTCTAATGATATCTTTCTACAAATCACAGCCATTCCTACCCAACTTCCCTCTACCCATCCTACTAAACTACCATCCTCATCCACTCTCCTCCATCCATCTCATCCTTCCTCAAAGCCAAGATCTGTCTCGGACCTTCCCAAATTGGTCGGTTACAAACATGCGGCTGGAACTGACGATAACCCGACAACCGAGTTGTTGATATCAGGATCCTCCAGTTAGCCAGCCACCTGAAGACGGAAGTGAGAATAAGCAACGTCACTTGACTACGACCAAGACCCCACAAGGGATTGGGAAAGGTCTGGGAGTCTATTCTGTGGTTTTAGGCGAACCCCTGTCGAATATTATTAACTTGGTTTGATAATCTAGTGGTCGGTAGCTGTACCTTCTGAGGCGCATATTGTAAAACTCTGGGGTTTAGCCACCCCAATTTCGACCATCGATCCAGCTTAAGAGGCGACTAGATCAATAAAGGGGTAACAGATAGTTGAAGAATCTTTTGAAAAATCTTTTCAACCTCAACCTCATTCTAACGATTTTATATTATTTCTAATTCTGGTTCTGGTAGCGTCTTGCTTGAGGGCTTATCGTTGAGACTTGAAACCATGCTTGGTAGGGGCCCTACTAAAGTGAGGATTCTGAGAAGTCCTTCACTCAGTAACGAGGCAACCGGTTATGGACAGGTTCAAGAGCCTGCCCCTAAACCCTCAACCAACTCTAGATCAGTTTTGAATACTGACGTATACAAGAATTTTTTCTTTACTCAAGATGCGTTCGGAGCCAAGGCTCTCCCGCGACCGCTGGTAGCTGAGGTTGTCCATGAAATCTCAAATGAGATTAAGGCTCGAGGTAAGTCTCCACTTCAACAATGATGGACTTGTTTATTGTAGAACACTATCAACTAACTTTTAGGCTCCCTGGCCCCTTATATTATGCTTTCATTTCGCAAGCACGTCGAATCTGATGCACTTAGAAGCTTAGTAGGTAGAATTTTCCCAGTTAATGATCCAGCACTAAGTGGAGAAGACCTTCAACGAGAAATTCGACTGGCTGATGTTTATACATTAGCTGCAGTTCTGAAATGGTGTTGGTGCAGAATTCCTGGTGGAGTGGTTTCGTGGAAAGCATACGAAAAGTTTAGAGCATTGGAACAGGAGTCTGGTTTTCGACGGGATGCATTCTTCACTCTCATGTTGAGGTGTGTGGATTCAGAATTCCATGCTTCAATTGTGTTTGACTTTTTCGACCTAATGGCTTCGATTGCTACTCACGGTAGAAAGAATGGACTAAGTGGGAAGAAATTGGCCAGATTGGCCGGTGCATGGGCATTTGATTCAAAACTACCACAAATGGATGGCAGCGCTCGTTCCTTTCAAGATGGTTTGGAGTTCTGGAGTGCCGCTTCTGATGCCTCCAATCATTTGTTTGTTGCATTTTTGCGGAGCTTAAATCCTGTCGATGTCAGCGTGGATGGCCAAATGACATTTGCTAGGCTTCCCAAACCACTGGAAACTATCGCCAGTGCCTTGCCATACCCTCCTCAAGCACTGTATCGAACCCGACTGGCTATGGTTCCGATGGTGTCTTTGGCTGTCAAACGACTTTCAGCGGACCCAATGGTGTTGCTCAAACGAGTCGCCAAGACAATCAGATTCGACGACTCGAGTGTATTTGCTGATGAAGACACTTTTAACACCCTTTACTACATTTTCTCCGACCCGGATGCGATTGAACGAAAGCTGAGTGACGAGTCTCGTAGAATTCTTCATAGCATTATGGAGGAAAATCCTTTAGACTCAGATCACTCGTTGCAAATCCGGGAATCCGCTACCTCTTCTCTAGACCTTCGCGCAAAAACATGGTCAAAGCATTTTAATCATGCTTACATCGATCCAACGACTGGTGAAGTGTCTCGCCCACTAACGAATTATGTTTATGACGACAGCCAGGTCGCTCATTATATGAAAGTTGGAGTTCCAACACAGGAGCGGGGTGGCCTTCCATACCCTGATAATGAAGCGCTCCTTAGTCCAAGGAACGATGATATTAGCCCATTAGCTAATTATGGGTTTGATAATGTTCCCAACGCCCATCGAAAGAAAATCTCTGCTGATAATCTTGTCACTGCTGCTGTCACTCAGCTAGCGATTGATGACTTTTTTGTGTGGGTATGGATGTGTTCTCTTTCCGAAGATCAGACCGAGGCTCGAAAGGCAATGTTTGGAAGATCCGTGGTCATAGAGTTCCAAATGTACCCGGGTGAAGAAGGCAAACGTTGGGTTGTTGTAGAGGAAATGTTGAGCACAGAGTTACCTAAGCTTGCAGTTTCTGTCCCGGAACCAGATTTGGACAAATACAAGAAGAAGGCTGCTAAACGGCGAGTTGTCAGTGCTTCCGCAATAGAAGGCAAGAAAAAGAAGCCTTCAACTAAAAGGAAGCCAATAGAGAAGCATGTACACCATCACCACCCATATTTCTATCAGACGGTTGATCCCAGATTGGTGGAAGCCCTTGCTCAAAAATTGAGGGAGACTCATGGTTTGGGAGGCTATACTGAAATGGCAACCCAAACTGAGACACCACCACGACCTCCTCCTAAGGATATGTCGCCCCAGTCAGATACCACTAATCTGGTGAATGAAGCAGCTGAGTTGGCCAAGTTGGCGGCTTCAATTTCTAATCCCAAGACCGAATCACTTGACAAGGGCATGTACACAGACTCTGGTGTTGGATTGAACGCGGCACCACTACTTGAAACTTCTTTTGCTAGCCCTGGAAGAATCACTGAGCTCCCCAATACGCCGAGTAATGATGGATCAGTTGAGGATATCACGATCCCAAGAAATGCTCCGCTTTCGAATCATCCTCCTCAATATGGAATCTCCCAATTAGATCCTAGAACCACCCTAGCAACGCCACCCATCGAAGAGAGGGCAATTAGCGAGAGTCCTGTGTCTCAAGTAGCTGTCCATCCCTCCGAAGGACAGGGTATCGGTGGCTATGATGATAATGTGATCAAGAATGACAATGGGAATGATGACGATGATGACGATGAAAGAAGCGTTTATTTCACTCCCAAGCTGTCGAATGCTGACATGAGTGCAGCCAATGCTGAAAACATGGTTGGACAGGCCCCGGGTAACAATCGTTCAATCGAGCAATCTCTTTCTGAGGGTGCTGTGAACAATGGCCCATCACAGCCTGTTCCAACAGAAGATGGTAAATCTTATTCAGACAACATTCCTACTTATCTTGGCTACGGCGGACAACCCCCAAGTATTGTGGTCCGTCCTCAGGGGAGTAAGACCACGAAATATAGGGGTTTAGGAGGTGCTTCCATTGGCCCCCCGGGAACACCAATATATCCCAACCGATCGGTGTCTACTCCAGTGAGATCAAGCCTACCTTATTCACACGAAGAGTCGGATGATGCAGACAATGAAATGGGCTATGACTATCGTAACAGTCAGCATTCTGGCAGATTTCACCCCGAAGGCGCATTGCCAGTGATTCACGATGTACCAGGAGGTGAGGAGGTTAGCCCCAAGCTGGAGAGATCACGCCTTGACAGGCCACAGCATTCTCCATACTCTTCTGATATTCCGTCTCGAGACAAACCTCCAATCCTTCAACCCCATTTCAACTCCTCTATCACTTCGTTGCCGGATTCGGCGAACGGTAGTAATAATGATCTAGGTAGTAGAGCTCTGGATGATATTGCACCTGGATGGCACATACAGGGAAGTCCAAGAGGAAAAATGGCGTCCAATGCTGGAGGAGCAGGTAGTATATCCCCGGGAGCTTTTCAAGATGCTTCCAAGAATTCCTCCGTCGCACTTTCAGTCTCGCCATCAGCTTCGCTCTCCGGGCCAATGAAGCATAAAGTCAAAAGAAGACCTGTCGTTCCACCTAGTGTCTCTGGTGACCAGAACTCTGCAAATATGTCCGATAATTCTGAATTTATGTCTCCTGAGAGATCCCCAGCACTTCTAGGAGCTCCTCCTCCCAATGAGACAGAATTACCGGATCTAACACCTTTGCCAGATCATGCTGACCTCGCGACTGGAGCAGAATCCAATGAATCACCCTCCTCGTCCCATGATGATACTTGGAATGAAGGTTCAAACTACCGACATTATCCAGAAAATCGTCTGTCGCACCATGAAGGAAACCCCTATCGGAATAGCTTCTCAAGTAGCGGTTCCAGTAGAATGGTGCCACGGGGTCATGGAGCAAAGGACAGACCGATTTCTGGAGACCTGCAAGATGCTCGGTATCATGAGGAACTGGGACCTGCGCCGAGACCACCATTTATGGGTGGAAGAAGCTCCAGATCAACGACCCCAGGCTCGATTGGCCCTGGCCCAAGTCAAGTTCCTGGATATAGACATCCTCAGCCACGAGAGTTGAGTTCTGATAGTTATGCCACATCTCCGTATGGAAGATCAGCATTTGGACCCGGTCCATCAGCAGTTCCCCAGGCCCCGATGGGCCAATCGAACCACTATTCATCAGGATCCGAGCAGGAGTTTTATTTAAGGCCTCCGCCGCCAGGTTCTCGAGCAATGTCTATGGGGCAGCGATCTCGCTCGCCCGCTACTCAGCAAAATATTCCTCCTTCATTGGGTGGTCTGCCTCCTCCTTCATCTGGAGGGATGCCAGCAATGTCTGGTAACCACGAATCTAAGTTGATGGCTCCTCGTAGCCGATTCCCGAAACGATCGAGTTTCGTGCCTGCTGGTGGACCACCCCAGCTCTCTCCGAGGATGGATGAGGATTTTTATGGTGCCAGTGGCTCGTCGCAAGGATTTTATCCTCAGCAAAGACACAGTAGATCACGAACCATGTCAGGATCGGACTCTGATTACGGTCGAATGGGGCCCACTAATGCTGGTGGGTTTTCTGGACCGGTGAGTCAGCGTAATTCAATGGGCCCATATCCAGGGCCTGGTGGTAGCGGGGATATGTATTTTGGTGTCCCTGGTGCCTCTAGTGCCCCTCGATCTTCGTCGCGAATGAGTCGCGATAGTAGAGATGGCTCAAGGCCTTCGAGTTGGGGTCCTAGAGAAGAATCAGGGAAGTACACGATTGATGAGCGCCTTCGTAAAACAGACAAGCAAGGGCCCCTGGTAGCAGGGTATGGACAGGCACAAGGCGGTGATTCTGCAAGGAGTGTTGGAGGTAGTGGACTTGGACGTGAGAGTAATCCTGTGACTCAGAGGCCACAATCGGAGTCTTCGAGAGCAAGTAATTCTTTTTTAGATAAGAAGCCTTTGCCGTTAGATCCTAAATGGGCAGAGGTGAAAAAGAATTTGGAATCTATGAAGGATACCAATGAGAAGACCAATAGCAATAGTCATATCCCTTTGAAGGTTGATCGCTCGACGGTGGCATCGCCAGTTAATAATGATGTTGGTACTGAAGAATACTATGACCAATTGGCAAGGATTGTTCGGAGTCCATCTAATTCTGGTGACCACGTGAAAACAATTCCTGTTCATGATAATGGAGAGGATGACGCTAGCTATGGGAGTGAGGTGAGCTTACGAAGTCGAGTTAGAGGTCACCACGGGGGGATGAATGCGGATGATCACTTCTATTCTCGAAGATCATTCCATCCTCCTGAATCTGAACCACAATACTCTCTACCATTGAGACGACGACATTCTGCAATGGCAATGTCAACACATTCCTCTTCTGGACATTCTGTTCACAGTACCAAGAGTGGAATTTTAGTTCCACCCCCACCAAAGAAGGCGGTATTTGATCCCAAGAATGAACACAGTGTGTATCGATTGGTTAGATCTGGACTATTTGATCCTAGTTCCAATCAAACTCCTGCTCAAGGTTCTAGTCGTGGCGGCCCCAATCAAGTTCCGAGTCAAGGCTCTATTCAACGCCCTATTCAGGGGCCCAGTCAAGTTCTTAATCAAGGTCCTGGTCAGATTCAGAGTTCTTCTGCCCTTGAACCTGAGCAAAATGAGAAATACAGCCGATTGAGCATCAAAGGGATTATGAATGCACGAAAACGCAGATCAGGTCCTTAGCAGTTGTACTAGGAAATACTAACATACTGGTACATGTAATGCCTACGCGTTACTTTATCAATTCATTAACGACCATGAACAGAAGAATCACTTAATAATACTATTGGCATTGTATACTTTCATCTCCTAAATGATCTAACATCACTACGTCATCTAATTAATTCACCCACTGCACTGTCAGATGTCACTAGTAACTGCAACTATGCATACAGTTCCTGACTCATTAGCAATTGACAATGGCAGCTGTTGCATCCAGACTTTGTGCTCAGCCTCTGTCAGCCTTCATTCGCAGCCTCCGTTTTGCCTCAGTTCTGCCTCAGTTTTGACTCAGTTCCCTCCAGGTCACTCGCTCCAGGTCACGCCAGTACGTACCTTCCCACTGCCCTACCAAAACATACCGAGGCTGAACTGCGCTAGCCACCCTAATTTAGTACGGCCCGTAGCTGCTCCTCCTTTTTTTTGGCCCATATGCCCCTCTCCCCCCTGGAAAGGTGCGAAACAACGGGATGGCATTTTTAGCAGCGCATGTAGATTAGAGGGTAATGCATTCCATGGGCATGCATTCCTTTCGCATGTGGGTAAGAAGATATATAAGGGGACGCGATCCTAGATGGGTATGATAAATAAACTCATTAAGCCTAGGTGTTGAGCGTTACTGAATTATGTCATACGTAAGTGGGAAGAGTACGGGCCCAATTGGAGAGGCAAAGTGGTGGACAGGTATAGGGAATGCGTGGTGAATGCCCTTCAAAGTAGAACCTGAGCTAACCGTATTAGTATCAACAACAACAACAACAACCTCAGTACGGTGGATACCCTCCTCAGGGATATCCCCAGCAGGGTTATGGAGCCCCTCCTCCCCAGCCTGTCTATATTCAGCAACAGCCTCAACGTAAGGAAGATGGAGGATGCTGTTGTGGCCTTTGCGCAGGACTTACCTGCTGCTTATGTTTGGACTGTCTCTGCTGATTCTAGATAGTCCGTGTATAATATAATGTCTGAAATATAAACCAGATATAACAGGTAAACGATACGCTAATATTTACAAGTTATTAACGGTAATGAACTAGTTTTAACATGGTTGAACTTTTAACAGAAAGTACTCAAAACATCAAATATATTTGGTATAATGCTGCTAGCTTCCATCTCAGGCTTACGCCCTGTCTATTCCCTGGTCCGACAACAGCATTACCTAGATCACAAAATCTACATCGTTAATGGTCCACCGTATTAACGGTCTCGTCGCTAAGGTCTCTATCTCCATTGCCAATTACCAGATGCAACTTCAACGAATTCAAGCCTTGACAGTTCGGATACCCGCTCTGGTGTCGCGGAAGATGGAATCTCCCTCAGCATATCCTCGGCCCAGTCCAAATCCAACTCCGAGCCAAACCGGAAATGCTCGTCGCCTGAAGAACAGCACTGATGCTACAACTCCTACTCCAAATCCCAAGCCGGTTTTGACCAGAGTGTTGGAGATGACGACATCCCACTAAACACTGTTAGTCCACACTTCTCACATTCCTTTACCATCGCTCCTCCATATCCTCAACCTTCTACAACACTTCAATATCATACCTTATCATTGAGAAGCGCTTCTGACGCGCTGGTCTTGGTCTTTTCTTTAACTAAAACGTCAGACATCTGAGGTTAGTATCGTGGTGCCAAAAATTCTATTATCACATCTGCTTCTAACACCGTCCCTTACTCTTTCTCAATCCACTCACGCTTCCACTCTCTTCTGAAAAGTCTGATTGGTGGTGATATTTCGTTAGTCGTGCCCAGCCAGTATTTTCGGTGGTCTTTTAGCAAGTGGTACGGTAGGTTACGGACACACCGCCCAAATACTGAAAATGTTTGAACCAGCCGTGCATCACGACGGCTGGCCTGTCAAAACTGTGGGGAGTTGGTTGAGTCTTCCAGGTTCAGAAATCATGTTTGTAATTGCATGTATATTCAATTCCAAGTCTGTACACATCATGTGCTAGTGGCTTTTTATTAGCCATAGAAAACTATAGTTTGTCATACTTTTTCTATATTAAAATGATCTCCTCCGCCTGACTTAACTATAACATAGCCGTACACGGCAGCAGCCACAGCACTTTCCGTTCTTCATACGTGGGGACATTGTGGAGAAGGCCCCAAGTATATTAGTGAGAACGCTTCGACAAGACATATATAGAGGGTGGATTAACAGACGGAGGCAAAAGACTCCCACAGCATTCCAACTAGAGTTCTGAAATCTGCCGCTGTATGCAAGTGTTGCGAAGTTGCAGTACTGTGGTATATAAGGGTCACGGACCGTGGTCAAAGTGCTTGAATCTTGCTGTCACGCAAATTAGAACCAGAACCAGAACAGAATTCGAAACCGAAATCGAAAGGCAGTTTAGGAATATAGGATCGATCAGAGGCTTCAAATCATCAAATTCTCCACGCCATCCACAACCATTTGCCATTCCTAAAATGACTGTACCTGCTGCTCCCCAGGCTGCTCCAAGCTGGGAGATTACTGCCGACGAGATTTTGGAAATTACTAAAAAGGATATTGAAAATTCCAGGGCCGTTGATGATGCAATTGCTGCTGAACCCAACCCTACTTTTGAAACTGTCATTCTCAAGGCTGTAGAGGAAGAGAATCTTTCCCAGGCTAGGGTTGACCGATTGACGTTCTACCAGCGAGTATCTGCGGACAAGGATCTGCGTGAAGCGTCTATCAAGGCCACTCAGGAGCTTGATAACTACGGAATTGAGGCTGGTTCTCGTGAAGATGTGTATAAGCAAATTCGCCATGTTTGGGACAATCTTCCCAACAATTTGGATCCCGAATCTAAGCGATTAGTTCAGAAAATGGAGACGTCATACCGTCGTAATGGTCTGGCTCTTCCAAAGGACGAACGGGATCAGGTGATAGAATTACGAAAACAACTTTCGGATCTCAAAATTGAATTCTCCAAGAACCTTGATGCTGAGGATGGTTTCTTGTTGTTCACGAGGGAAGAACTTGAAGGTCTGCCCGACCGATTGTTTGAGCAGCTCGAGCAAGAGGATGGCAAGTTCAAGGTTACTTTTAAATACCCTGATATTCAGCCTGTTCTACAGTATGTAAAAGACAGCAAAGTGAGGAAGCAGGCTCTAGTGGGTAACGAGAACAAGTGTGAGGAAAACAGGCAGCTGTTAGTGAAGGCAGTTAAATTGAGAGCCGAGATCGCTAAGCGTCTGGGTTACAAGCACCACGCAGACTTTGTTCTTGAAGAGCGTATGGCTAAGGATGGCAAGACAGTGAACGAGTTTCTAATTGACCTGCGGTCCAAGCTCTCTGAAAAAGGCCGAAAAGACGTTGAGAAGTTGCTTGCTTTGAAGAACAAGGATCTCAAATCTCGAGGGCTGCCGGAGGAACAAACTTTCTATGCTTGGGACTACCAATTCTATCACAATTTGCTGCTTGAAACTGAGTATAAGGTCGATCATGAGAAAATTTCTCAGTATTTCCCAATGAATCGAACAATCTCGGGAATGCTCAATTTGTTTGAGAAAATTTTCTCTCTACAGTTTGAAGAAGTTACTAAGGGGTCACCCGATTATAAAGTTTGGCATGAAGATGTGCGCCAATATTCAGCCTGGAAGACCGAGTCTGGGTCACCAGTATTCTTAGGCTGGTTCTATTTGGACTTGCACCCTCGCCCTAATAAGTATACTCATGCCGCTAACTTTGGTCTTTCTAACGGCTATTATAAGCTGGATGGTACTAAGGTCTATCCAGAGACTGCTTTGGTATGCAACTTTACTAAACCCACTGCTACCAAGCCATCGCTCCTCAAGCATAGCGAGGTTACCACTTTCTTCCATGAGTTGGGTCATGGAATCCATAGTCTCGTGGGAGAAGCGAAGTATGCTCGATTCTTTGGCACAAACACTGACTGGGATTTTGTTGAGGCTCCTTCACAAATGCTGGAATTCTGGACATGGAACAAGGATCAACTTAAGGAGCTATCTGGTCATTACACTGACGAATCGAAGAAGCTTGATGATGAGCTAGTTGATGCTCTGGTTCGATCCAAACATGTCAATGGTGCAGCTGCCCTTCTAAGACAGCTCCATTTCGCGTTATTCGACCAGACCATTCACACTCAATCTTCTGAAAGTGTAGAGACCATTGATGTTGGCGATCTGTGGGTTAAGCTGCGCCAAGATATCACTCATATTGATCTAGGAGGTTTGTCTCTCCATGGCTATGCTTCCTTTGGTCATCTTATGGGCGGCTATGATGCTGGATATTACGGATATTTGTGGTCTGAGGTGTTTGCAACTGATATGTATTACTCTAAGTTTAAGGCCAATCCACTGGACCCGAAAATTGGAATGGAATATCGATCCAAGGTTATTGGTCGTGGAGGTTCTCGAGATCAATGGGAGATTCTCCGAGACTTTTTGGGCCGAGATCCAACCAATGCCTCGTTCTTGAAAGAGCTGGGGATTTCGCAATGACGGTATCTGAAGTTGATTAAGCTTTAACTCCGCTTTAACTCTTGAGTGCCACTTAATCAATCAATGCCCTAGTCTGTATAATAGTATAGTTTGATCTATATAGCTATATTCAAATCCTATTCAACAAAATTCCAAAGCTCATCTAGTGACCCCCACAACGTTCTCGCTTGCGCCTTCCCCGCCAAATATTAGCCGCCCTCAGCGATTAAAGGGGGACCCCACACTACTAAGCTTTATGAACACGCTAGCGGGGTGGTCGAAGAATATACATACATTACACCTTTGGACAACTGTAGGAGAGGTAGTAGAATATAGGAGTTTGATAGAGAAACAATGGTTGGATCATATGTGCTCCGACAGGGCATAAGATGTCAATTGAAAGGTTTCCGGCCATTTGTGAACGGTAAGAATGGGATTAAACCATTTTTTACAGCTAGAAGTTCGTCCGATGGGTTAAAACAATACTATTCCTCATCTTCCTCATCTTCTGACAAGTCGAGCGAACGTCTTCCGTTATCAGGAATTCGAGTGATTGATCTGACCCGGGTTCTAGCAGGCCCTTACTGTACTCAGATGTTAGGAGATTTAGGAGCCGATGTTATTAAGATTGAACATCCGACCCGTGGGGACGATACAAGAGCTTGGGGCCCGCCATTTGCAGAGTCGAAGGAAGGATCCGAAGGATCCAAAGAGAGTGCTTATTTCTTGGGGGTTAACAGGAATAAGCAGTCTGTTGGATTGAACTTCCAAGACGAACGAGGACGGGAAATCCTTCAGCAATTGATTGGGTCTGCCGATATAGTGGTTGAAAATTACGTGCCAGGGACCCTCAAAAAGTATGGACTCGACTATGACAGCTTGAGCAAGAAGAACCCCAAGCTAATATATGCTTCAATCACCGGCTATGGACAAACGGGCCCTTATAATCATCGCGCTGGATATGATGTGATGGTGGAGGCAGAGTTTGGTCTGATGCACATTACTGGGGAACCTAAAGGCAATCCAGTTAAGGTGGGTGTTGCTATGACCGATCTCACTACTGGCCTATATGCTGCCACTTCTATTCTAGCGTCTTTAATTCATCGCCAAAACAATTCTGGTCGAGGTCAGCATTTAGACCTCTGCCTGAGCGATTGTCAGACTGCATCGCTTGCTAACATCGCTTCTAGTGTCCTTATATCTGGCAAGCCAGACTCAGGGCGCCAGGGAACTGCTCATCCTAGTATATGCCCATACGAAGCATTTGAAACTGCACACGAAGGAAGTATTATGATTGGAGGTGGAAATGACAAGCTGTTCCAATTGGTATGTGACGCCTTACACAAACCAGAATGGAAGACGGATCCCAGGTTTATTGACAATGCTTCTAGAGTAGCCAATAGACATATCCTAGTGCCTTGGATTACTGAGATTACTAAGACCAAGACTACAGAACAATGGATATCAATTTTCGACAAGCACGGGTTCCCTTTCGCCCCAGTTAATGATGTAAAAACGACTCTAGAGCTAGAGCATACTAAGGCAAGAAACATGGTAACCACGGTCGACCATCCAGTATGCGGCACAATTCAATTGGTCAACACTCCACTCAAGTTCTCTGAGTCTCAGCCCTCAATCCGCAGTCCACCTCCTACACTTGGACAGCACACTGATCAAATTCTTACCCAGCTGTTGGGAAGGACAGAGCATGAGGTTAAGCAATTGAAAGAGGATGGCGTGGTATCATGATTTTTTGACTAAGATGAATCCAGTATAGACTAATGCATTTCTATATGGTATTATTGCAGGGATATGAGAGAAAGACTGTAGTCAATAAGTTAATAAAGGGTTCATGAATCGTCATTTGAAATCTGTGAGCTCAGCAATTGATGAACTCGCTGAAATGGTTGACTCGTTGGAGGAGAAAAGAGAATTGTCAGTGTCAGTTTCATTGGAAAGCACCGAAAGAGGGCGATTATTGACATCCCTAGTATGAAGCCCAAAGTATCCATCACTGTCAATAGAAGCAATACGAACGGAATTGTGACTTGGAATTGATGCCAGACCAATAAACTCCTTAGAATCCGAGAAGACGGTTGTAGATGGAGCCTTATGCTTTGACATCTCTAAGAAGTACGACATGTGGGTGCAAACTTCATCTTGTCGAGACAGACGACGTCTGTATTGCTGCCATGGCTTTGGTAACCAATTCATATCAGCCGTCTTCGGTGATAAGGATGAAGACACTGGCTGGCCGGTAGGAGATGATACTGAACGCTGTTGCTTTCTCATTAATGCAGGAGCAGGTGCTGGTTCAGACTGGAGGTCGATGCAATTCTTCATGTTCCACATCCGCACGGTACCATCACTGGATCCAGAGATGAGTTCATTGGCATCATGAGTCGGCCAATGCAGAGAATTAACTCGGTCATTGTGACCAGAGAGGGTGACCAAAGGACCCCCAGTACGGATATCCCATACTTTGATTGTCATGTGGTCATGAACTGCAGCCACAAGATTTTCATTAACACTCGACCATTTGACCTGACTCACAAAAGTGTCGTTGTCAACGGGCGGCGATAGCGCTGGCGAATCCTTGACTCTTAGATCTGTTATAGAGATTCCTTTCCTACCTCCATATGCTAAAATTCCATCTCGAAGAGAGCAAGGATCAACACTGACAGTGCCTCTGGATTTCTTCTTGAGTACTGGCTTATCAGAACGAGCGGGATCCCAGAGGAAAATATGTTCGTCAAACAAAGTCATGACCGACGAATCCGGACAACAGCTCCAATTCCGGCTGAGAATGCTAATGTTTTTAACTCGTAATGACCTGGTTCCTAGAGTATCTTCACCACGAAGATGTGCTTTGTGGTCATATCTTCTCAAAATCTCCGCAGGTTGGTTACTATAAGGCTCCGGCAATAATGTAAGATTAGCCATGCCTAAGTTATGACCGGTAGCAAGTACATTTCCATACCCTCCTAGAGTTTGCATAGGCGATGCCCAGGCCAGTGAATGGATTCCAGGCAGGGTCACAGTCTGATGATGGGTCAGCACATTGTGCTCGAGTCCAGTGGATGGAGAGCTGTCCTCAGGTGAATCTAGCTCATAAATGAACAAGTTACATTCCTTTGATCCACTGGAAACTGCTATCAGAGGTTCAGTTTCGTGAGTTGCTAACGCACTCAAGTATTCCTCGCGATCAGGAATCTTCCAGTAGGAAGATGACACAGTATTGGGAAGTCTGAACTTCATTGGGGCCTCCATTCCCGAACGCAGATACGAATTACGTACGTCACCACCTAGTTGCTAGTGCTCGTGGTAATAACCTACTTTGAGAAATGGAATAGCTATTAGATTAGACTTTAGCTGCCGTTAACGTCGTCCACAGATTCTTAAACCCGTAGTTTTTTAAAGTGTTCAACCTAAACCGTCGTACCTTGATGTCCAAAACTTTCGAATCCGGCCAATTGTCTGTCTCTTATATGTTCTCCCGCCATCTTTGATTGCGAACAATCCAATGCCACGGAATGATAATCACCACTCTTGTATATCACCAGCCATCTCATTAACCTGACTACAAAGAGCTCTCACATCTGATATGGAAGCTTTCTGCGCGGCGCCTGCACCTCGCTTCGCGGATCGGTTAGTACCAGTTGGTGGCCCAGTCGGCGAACCTCCGAATAAGGCGTGAACTGAGCCAGTCTCCAAAATATCAGGGTCCAGTGACAGAGAGACTCAACGCGCGGAGAGAGTATGAAGCAAAAACTAGAGAGAAGCAGGCGGAGGAGGAGAATTAAAAAGCTTCCTAGACTGGAATTGGCTCAACTCCAAGACTGGAGAGGGTTTGAAAGCTTACAAGGAACAAGTCGTTTGCACTTAATATGCAGTAGCGTGCGGCCCTGTGCAAATGACTTGATCTAAGTTGGTAGATGTTTAGACTAAGATTGCTTCAGTGCTTAACGTACAGCATCATTGATAACCGAAAATGTTTCCGGAATATCATCACAGAGACAATGGTTTGAACCTGGTCGGTGATCATGCCTGGCCGAGATTCTTAGATTCAACTGTCGAACGCCCGTTGATCTGTCATCTGGGTTGGCGCAACGCCGTTAAGCGAGGTTTAGGTAACCAGAAAGTATATCCTTTGCTAATATCAAAAGGCTGGGTCCATAGTTGGTATTCCTAGATTGAATGCATATCTTGAACCTGGATCCAGACGAGACCCAAACTAGACCCAGACTAGACTCAGACTAGACTCAGACTAGACCCGGACTAGACCTAATAAATCAATTTACCAACAATCTACTGAGTTCAATCCGTGGCATCAGTTACTGGACGAGCTCGAATTATCTTGACATCATGAACTGGCTTGTCAGGCGTCTCTGATTGACTTCCTCCAGTATCCACTCTTCCAATTCTTTGGACTGTGTTCATCCCACTACATACTCGTCCAAATATCGTATGCTTACCGTCCAGCCACGGTGTGGGTGCTAATGTCATGAAAAATTGAGATCCATTAGTATTTGGGCCCGAATTAGCCATCGATAGCACCCCCGCACCTGTGTGACGAAGGTCTGTGCCAATCTCGTCTTCAAATGTTGGTCCGTAGATAGATTCTCCTCCAAATCCTGAACCACTCGGATCGCCTGCTTGAGCCATAAAATTTGGAATTACACGATGAAATATTGTGCCATCATAATATCCTCTAGTAGCTAGTTGAACAAAGTTTCTACAAGTCTTAGGGGCATGAGAAGTATACAACTCTACTTCTAGAGTTCCTAAATTTGTTTCTATTCTAACCACTGACATTTCTGTCTATTTACTCTCTTCTGATCTAGTTCTGCTATTCGCAAACCTTTCCAATGCTGGAGTTCCTGCTACTATGCTCCCTGCCATTCAGAATTAGGAGAGAGGAAATACAGCCACCGGGGTTTCCCAATGGCACGGCTACGGCAGTTTGGGGGTGATGGCGAGGAGAGGAAGAGGAGAGGAAGAGGAGAGGAAGAGGAGAGGAAGAGGAGAGGAAGAGGAAAGGAAGAGGAGAGGAAGAGGAGAGGAAGAAACTGAGGGACGAATTGCGAGGATGGAAAGAAGGAGGAATGGCAAGAAGATATAAAATAAACAGTATTGTTGTTAGTTAGATGAATCACTAAGTTGCATTGAGAATATAGTACAGATGTTAATAAATCCTATCAGCAAATAGTGGTACCTTAAACAGTCATGGACTGCTCCAAAATCTTATGAAGAGATTCTCGAACAACTCCATCATCAGAATGATGAACGGAAGGTGCAAGATTAAGAACACGTCTTTGAGGTAAGGCTCCTTCAACTAACCCTTCAAGATCAGAGTTACTGAAACCTAAAGCGGAAATGCCTCGAGGCTGGTCACCAAGCTTGTTATACAAAAAGTCATTGAGAGCCTCCGAAAGTACTTCACCAGCTGATTCAGCCTTAACATTAGAAGTATCGACACCAAAGATTCGTGCGGCCTCAAGATGACGATCGGGGTTTGAAGCAGCAGTAAACCGGAATACGGCAGGGGCGGTGATGGCCACTGAGACTCCATGGGGAACAATGGGATGACCTACATCATAATCATAGTGCGCATAACCAGGATTCTGACTAGAAATTGGATATGACAATCCGTGACACAAGTGAACTCCAGCATTTCCAAATCCTACTCCAGCTAAGGTAGCAGCCAGCAGCATGTTGTCCTGAGCCTCGATATCTTCAGGATCTTTGACTGAGCGGGGTAGATATTTGACTACCATTCTCAATGCCGCGGTTGAGAAGATATCAGAAATGGGGTTGGCTCCTTGATAAGCAGGACGCAACTTGGGATCAGTAGGACGAGGGCTCCTCTGATTATAGGGAATAGCGGTGTAAGACTCCAAAGCATGGCAAAGTACATCCAGACCTGAAGAAGACTTGACTGACGCTGGCATTGTACGAGTGTTAAAGGGGTCGATAATTCCAAGGGTGGGCTTAAGTGCTCTTGAAGCGATTCCTGTCTTGGAGCTATGCTTAAGACCCCTGGTTACGTCGAAGATGGCGGTACCTGTAGTCTCTGAGCCAGTACCAGCAGTAGTTGGTACCGCAACAAGAGGACGAAGCTTTCGTTCGATTGGCAATCCTTTACCAACAGGTGCATTGACGAAATCCATTAGAGGAGATTCTGGATATGCCTGGAAAAGGTTGGCAATCTTTGCATAGTCCATAACTGACCCTCCTCCTACAGCTAGATAAGCCTGCGGGTTCTTTTCTCGAGCCCACGCAATTGCCTTTTCCACTCCATAATCCTTAGGCTCAACGATCACGTCCGAATAGATATCGTACTTGACTCCCTGTGATTCTAGAGCATTAATTGCAACCTTCACCGCCTCGAGATGGAGAAGTTTGGAATCGGTGAACAAAGCGACTCGGTCTATTCCCATGTTTTTAAAATCCATACCCACTTCTTGAGTCGCACCCGATCCATACCGGATATTGGACGCCGCCATTTCGAATGCATAATCAGTAGATTTAGCGTCTACCTTGCCAGAGTAGGCTCGTTCTCTGATGATTTTAGAGCCCTGAGCAATGTCTGTCAAAGATGATACCTTGGAGGTACAAGAATGACAAGGACATGAGGGAGGATGTTGCTGGATATGACGTAGAAGCCCAAGCGCTCGCTGTTTGTTAGACACAATAGTTCGAACCGACATGTTTAAAATTACGTTGCATTAAAATCCCTATCGAGCAGTCTAATCTAAACTGAACCAAAGAACAACTTTTAAAGATGAAATCCTTGTACTTCACTCGTCCTGTTCTCGAATGATCCTATTCTTGTACTTTTTCGGGGGATATTACCGCTGTTTTCAATCATGGAATTTCGATTCTCCGGCATACTGCTCTCCGCTTTCTGTTCCCCACAGTATCGGCGTAGGCTCGGCCCCCCCGACTAGACGCATGGGGGCATGGGGGGCATGGGGGGAAGTAAGATTTCTATACTGCGACACAATTGTGCAATGAGTAAAGGAAATTAAAGACTGAGAGGTATAGTCGAGTCGAAACATCATGAATGTTAAGCTTTATTTAACAGTTTGACTGGCTCTATAGTGAAAAATAGCCATCTGCATAATGGCAACACTACTCACGTTCTTTGAGCGGCACAGCTCAGATCCGAATTCCTGAGGAGCAGCAGCATATACCCGCACTTGATTTCACATCGTATACAGCCTACTTGAGCAGTGCGTGACAGTTTCAAGGTGGGCGGTATTGCGTTTAAGAATGCGATTGGGTGAAGACTATGTTTTCTCTTTTGACTGTAACGGCTACGGTACCATGTTTCTTTAATAATTATAAGATCTATCGGGTCCGCATGGATCAGTCGCTACAAATCTTACCGAGTCCTCATGAATCCGTCGCTACAAATCTTATCGAGTCCTCATGAATCAGTCGCTATATATCTTATCATGTCTCTATTGATCAGTCACAATATATTTTCATGGCTTTATCATGTACAGAGAGAAATCTGAACAACACTCAGTTACAGTAGATAGCGCAACCCAATTGATTGTCCTTCGCTTATTGCTCAGCTCCACCTATCTGTCTCCTGTAGTACTCGCTCAAGCTTGAAATTACCCCCATCCGACCGCACCTACCACCACTACACTCACAATAGCCGTCTACCCCCATATCAACAAGCCGTATAAACCCTGAGTTGATTACTCACAGGCTGTGCTGGTAGGAACAAGGCGCAGGAGATTAGTTAGATTTAACAGAGCGTCGAGGCATAATCAAGGTTCAAAGTAAAGTAGAGTTGTGTGACGGTTCAAGGCAACGAGCAGCAAGTTCGCACCTAGCGTGTTAATTCGTTGTTCGAGCATATTTAAAGCGAGTTAGATGTTTGATCCACATTAACTCATCATCAGGAGCGATAAGAACTACTTGAGATATTAACTGATATACTGGTTATAACGACATTCATGCATACTCGAACTTCTCATAAAAAGTCCCGTGGGGGGTGTTTACACTGTAAACGATTACGAGTCAAATGCGATGAGGCAAAGCCTAGTTGTAGATATTGTCAACGTAACAATAGAGTATGTGAGTATGCTGAAGTTACGCTCAAGCCAGCTTCAGGCATGAGAGTCACTAAAAGCCGGAGATTAAAGCAGGGTAAAACCAAGGATGTGTTCTTGGTACAGCCAAACACACAGACTGATGCTTTAGTGTGGGAGGAGTCAGGGTTTCCGAATGACGTTCCAACCGCCAGTTCTAGTTCTAGGTCTGATTCCGGATCTGATTCTGGAACAGACTCTAGTACAGTGGGTTCGAGATCCCGCTTCAATGATACGAATGAGATAATAGCACTCTCTGAATCTGATGTGTCCGATCGAACTGTAGATGAAATCACTGTGCATAGAAGTTCCAATTTCAGAAGTCAGAATAAGAAGCATCCCGCTATGGCTTATATGCTTCAAAGATATCATACACTGACTATGTACCCAGACTTAGCTTCTAAAGACATACAAGCTCTCGACTTCTTTTGGTACCGAGGAAGTATTACTTGTTCCCTGGGAGAGATGTCTAGAGCAAATATGTGGAGATCATATGGCGTACAAGTAGCAGCTCAGTCCCCAAGTGTACTGTCGGGAATGCTAGCATTTTCTCACACACTACTGGAATCACAAAATGCCCAAACATCTGACACAGGAATTGGACAAATTGGTACCCTATGGCTCTCTCGAGCAATTAATCACCACCGAAACACGCTTAACCATCGTCTACATGAAAGAGCTGCTTTACCAGAGCTTTTGATGACATCAGAGCTATTAATTGCTACTTCGCTCTTAGATCCTTTGATCCCTGTCCTATCTTTCTCGGGTGGCGCTGACATTTTGGGCCTTTTCCAGGGAGAATCAGCCATTGTAGATGTTCACAATGACAATGTTCAAGACCTTTTTCTTAAAATACTAATCGATGAACATGGGCACACAGCCCAGAGATTTTTGGATGATCCTGCTAATGGAGCTCCTCAAGAGATGGAAGTTGTTCTTTACTTATGGGAGCAGTATAACGAGATGAGAAATGAAGGTAGATTTTCCACCGAGGAAGTGATTTTGTATTCTCAATTTTTGTCATCTCTGACAGGAGTGTTCCAAAAAGCATTTCGAAAACAATCACATCTTCCTGTTCTGGTTGCAATCTTAGCAATACCCGATGACTTTGCATTGGAGCTACGACAAGCGAAGCCATTTGCCATGTTAATTATGCTGTTCCTAACTGCGACCGTTCGAGGGCCATTGTTTTCGAACGTGCCTCGATTGTACCGCAAATGGGAAGTGGGTATGAATCAGTCATATTCTAGATTACCGAAATACCTCAAGCCTGCAGGCGAAATGGCCTGGAGATTTGCGAGGAAGGAAGTATTTCTTGATGACTGGAATCGATTGACTAATTTGGTGCTTGTAGCTATCAAAAAGATTATGAATGATTCCAGGGTTCATAGTAAACAGATGAAGGAAGCGGTACAACGAATAACCGATCAAACAAATACCATCCTACAACAGGATATTGCATTCAAAGATGAGATTGAGAAGGTAGCAAGGATTGAGAATGAGCTTGACTCGGAGACTCACGACTGGCAATTGCTGAAAAGTTACACAGGCAGTATTAATTCTTGAGTTGGTCAGGTGATCTAATTTTCGATCTCGTTGTTGTGCCTAATTGTCACTCTATTTTACACCTGATGTAAATAGATACATGACCACCACCACCACTAACTGTATATAATAACTACCCAATGTGAGAGCTTCAGACCTCTGAAAGTCTTAATTTTAAACGGCCTAACATTCCTATCTCTATCTCATTATTCTAACTCGCTCACTTGCGCAAGTATCTCCCTTATTATCTCAATAGTTTGTCTTTGAACCGGTGATGATATTCCGAAATTCAATGCCTTCATTCTCCACTGCTCTGCCATTACTTTGCCTCTACTTAGCCCCTACTCTGCCTCTACTCTGCGCCTGCTCTGCTTGCCTCTACTCTAGCTCTACTCTGCGCCTGCTCTGCGCCTACTCTGCGCCTATGCTCCCCTAATTTGCCCCCATCTCTGCCCCATACTGAAATCCCATACTCTGGCTCTACTCTGCCCCCAAGATCACTCCCAGCCCTACCGAAGGGGCTGTGGGCAACAGATCTGATGCATCTTAATTACACATTAAGCAATCATTGCGACGATCCGTATATAGCCGTGTGTCTATACACGGCGAGACCCATCTTGGCAAGTGTTTTAACCACATCACATGGCGGTGTAAAGTCATGAACTTACTTGATGTAGAAGGGTCTTGCTAATCCGTTAAAGTAATCGGACAATTTAACCTATCGGCGAAGCTATAAACGGGAATGTTGATGATCATCCTTTTTTTTACCATTGGCAGTGTCAGGGTCCTGAAGTGAAAACGGGGTTAAATAACACAAGTATATAAAGAGCATGGCGGAGAACCATGGAGTGTAACAAACTGTAGCATCTTACAAGATCCAAGACTTTGTAGCGACACGACTTTCTTTCAACATGGGGTTCGAAAATCCAGACTCAGGAATTGCAGCAAGCGTTTTCCTTTCACTTTACACAATCTACCTTTGCCTGGCAGTATATGCACTTAAAGTTAAGGGCTGGAAATCAAGATATCTTTTCCTTTTCATCTTTGCTCTGTTCCGATTTGGAGCTCAGCTTTGTGGAGTTGTATTTGCAGTTAAAGGTTATAAAGCAGTTAACTGGCTTATAGCCTACCTAGTGTTGGGAGCCGAAGGTTATTTTACCCTAATTCTTGGCTCCTTTTTGTCTCTAGTCTATGCCGAGATAGCGGTTCGAGGCAGCTCTCGAGTCAAACCCGAGATGAAAACAGGAGAAGTATCTACCAAGGGATATATGTTGAGGAGGTTGAAGCACCACTACATGACACCTGCTTCCATTTTCCATATGACCCTAGTTCCAGCCAATGCGCTGGTAATTTCTGGAGGTTCGATGCTGACTGGGACAAGTGATAAGAGTAAGAGTGCATCTTCCATTGCAAGCTCCGTTCACACCTCCAAGATTCTTCGAACTATAGGTCAGGCAGTGTTCCTTACTGATACTGTAATCCTAGGGGTATACGGCTTCTTTCTTATCTTCCGAAGACATGTTCGAACTCAAATCGTTTATCTGGTGCTTGCTGGTTTCCCATTTTTAGTGGTCCGAGGAATCTACGGTACTGTATCACCGTTTGTCAGTATTTTCAACTACTTCGATTTGAACAATTATGGCAAGCATGGAATGACTGCAGGGTTTGTGGTGGCAGAGTATCTCATGGCCACCACCATGGAGTTTGTGACTGCATGCTTGTTGATGAGTACTTTATTTTTTCCCCCTAATGATAGCAGTGATGCGCAAGTAGAATGTTGCGATGGTGCTGGGTTAGTTTCAAAGAAGGACTCCAGTGAAATTGAGCCTACTCAAGTTGGTGATTCCAATGGTTATTCAGTTTAACATGACCCCCAATGTTCATCAACTTGTTCAACATCTACCTTAACCTGTCTAATTTGACTGAGCCAATATGGGCTCTGCTAATCATAAATCACTCATAGAATCAAGTACATTATCAATAATATTTAGTACTTTAACAGGTCAAGGGGCTTTGCTCGTATTTAATACTTTCATCTTGCACTTTACCCCAGCCATCGTCGTCTCTTTCCGTATTCTTCCAGCCGTGCTCTAAACTTTCTTGTCGCGCGTGTAGAACGGTAGGCAACCGCGATCCCAACGGAGAAAAAACCGACTAACTAAAAAAAAAAAATTGAAAGCGAGCGTTACAAAATCACTAAACCTACGAAGGATCAGACACAGTTAAGCGCTTTTATTGGAATATAACACCTATTGGGGCGTTATTACAATATCACAGGTATATTTGTGAAGCGAAGACTGAACTCACCGTTGAGAGTTTGAGTTGTGTAAAGTTGCTCAGCTATTTGAGGAGGACTGTATAGTGGCGCTAACAAGAGACAGACAGACAGAGCTAGGGCTTTTTTTTTTTGGTCTTGTTGTCTCTTTATTCGTTACTCTCGATTGTTGTCATCTTTTTCATAAAGAATAACTGATATTCTTGTGTGATTCTGTTGGTTTGACAAGGTCAAAACTCACTAAAGCAAACAGTCCAGATTAAGTCGCGCAAGTTTTTTATTCGTATCTTGTAATACAATGGCTGAACCGATCAAGAACCGACGCATGAACGATTTGGCTAACGCGCCTACCCCTCAGAACACTCCGGCTACTGCTGCTTCGTCATTTGCTGGAAGACTCCAGCCCTCGGTGGCTACAATCAAGGAGGAAGATGGTATCCCTAGTGGATTGGCCAATAATCCAGCGTTGTTGTCGATGATTCAAGGCAAATTGGGATCGCTGGTAGGACGACCATCAGGATACTTAGATTCTCTTCCAAAGCCAATTCGAGAACGCGTGACTGCGTTGAAGGGAGTACAAGTAGAGCATACCAAGTTAGAGGCTGAGTTCCAACAGGAATTGCTTGCTTTGGAAAAGAAATATTTCTCAAAGTATGCTCCGTTGTACCAGAGACGTGCTGAGATCATTGCTGGCAATACCGAGCCTACTGACGAGGAATTGGAGGCTGGACGAGAGATTGAAGAAGAAGAGGAAGAGGAAGATGCTGAGGACGAAGAGGGCCAAGAGGGAGCGTCTGCTTCAAAGGGAGATGTGGCTGCCGCCGATGTTACCGAAGAAGACGATGAGGATGGTGAAGCTCCTAAAGGAATTCCAGAATTCTGGCTCACCGCCTTGAATAATCTTGTTAGTGTCGCTGATACTATTGCTGACAGAGATGAGGAGGCTCTTGCTCACCTGATCGATATCAGAATGAGATATCTAGATCGCCCTGGATTTGCCCTTGACTTTGAATTTTCGGAGAATGATTTTTTCACCAATAAGGTGCTTACTAAGACATATCATTACCAAGAAGAAACTGGGTATGGTGGAGATTTCATTTATGAACGTGCTGAAGGTGATGATATCAACTGGAAATCGCCCCAGCAGAACCTGACTGTTCAAATCGAGACTCGAAAGCAACGTAACAAGCATACTGGTGCCACCCGAACAGTGGAGAAGACCATTCCTGCCGACTCATTCTTTAACTTTTTCTATCCTCCTGTACCTCCTTCAGGCGATGAGGATGCTGATGATGAGATACCTGAGGACATTGAGGAGCGTTTGGAGGCTGATTATCAGCTAGGAGAGGAAATTAAGGAAAAACTTATCCCTCGAGCTGTGGATTGGTATACTGGAGATGCTTTAGAGTATGAAGGATTGGATGAGTACGACGAGAATGAGTTCGAGGATGAAGAGGAGGAAGATGAAGAAGATGACGATGAGTCGGATGACGAAGACGATGACAATGAGGAAGGTTCCGGAGATAAGGCCAAGAAAGCTGACCCTCAAGAGTGCAAGCAGTCGTGAAAAAGGAACATGACATGCTTCTGATTGTGTTTGTAGTTCTTCATTGATCCATGATATTCCTTTTTTTCATGTTACCTTTAATGGTTAACAGTGTCTACGCGAGCGTGATTTATTATGTATTCATGTGTAGTTGAGCAATATTTGACTGGACACGCAACTTTATCTAACATTCTTTCAAACTCTGAGTTATAATTGCAATCATTACCAAATATCGTAGTGTTAGAAAACTTTCACTCTACCTCGGTCGTTTTTCATCTATTATCATTCAATTGCCTATATCGCTGTAAGGTTTAGCCTAGCTCAATTAGTTTTATCGACTGTTATCTAATCTACGAATGCTGACTACACAGTGTAGCTCACATATTCTGCCCACCTCCCCCACTGGCTTACCATTGAGTCTTGACCCCGGTTCCTCTACCAATTTCAGCTGTCTAAGTCTCACAAATTGAGTCTTTGCTCACACCCCCACGCACCCCCAGACCGAGGTGGCAATGTTACCACCCAGCGAGATTCTGATTAGTAAAGTCTCGCTAAGGCTCGCTTTCGGTAAGAAGATTTTTCAGGTTAGAGCGATTATTTTTTTGCCTCTCCTCCCAAAGGAGGAAGATTGTCAACCAAACGTGGGATTCCAGCCGCACTCCACCAGATGGCTATTTGCATGGATCAGAAGTAGCCATAGCGGTGGAGTCAAGGAGTCAAAGGTTAAATGTTAGACTGGTACCTGAAAACTGGTATGACTACCATCCAATTGGAAGCTTATTTCCTCGTTAAGGGAGGAATTGAGGACGGAATCGAGAAAAGGAAAAGTGTCGGAGTTAGTACGGGGAGCCAGCTCGGGTAGTCCGTCCCATTGCTATTACCTGCCGGAAACAGTAGGTAAATGTCACATTCTGCATGCGCATAACATGCTAGACAGTTTAGCTTTTCAATATTTTCTCTGGTTATCTGAATCTAGTAGCCCTCCGTGGCACTTTCCATCCTCTCTTAATTTGCTTAGTTAGGATTGAGACCCACCGGCACTGATCCCGAGAAAAGCCAATAAGGACTTCGTGATAGATTTCAAGAAGCGCAATTGTCACGATATTGGTCGCATCATCATAGTACCGTTTTCGAAGGGAGTGAGAGGTCTGGGGAGAGCAATTTCAACCCTCAATTCAGAAAGTAATCTGAATATGACTAATATCCTATTGCACCCGATCTAGCCTCTACCCACTCAGACCGAGCCAATTGAGCTTCAGGCCATTGTTTCACAATTCTTTCCACCTTATGTCTCTTCTCTTCACGGTTTCCCAGTGTGTATCGGTGTAGTATTTTGCAAGCGGTGGGATATCCTTACCGCTTCCCTAACTCACCCGACCCACACTCCTTAGAATGCTACGCTAATTCAAGAGCTGAATAGGGTATTCGGCAATGCAGAAAGCAAGACAACAGAGACCCATAGAGTTTGGTGCTCGTGGTAGTGGGCATATTCATGTTGTATCATGCACAATGCTTGATGTGACTTTACTATGCAGCAGGGACCTAATAGACAACGGTGACAAATAACGGCTCAATTGAGACCAAAACAATCATTACTGGTAATTAGTAACGTTTCAATCATCAATCACCGACAAAATTCCAATGAATGACTTCGCAAATCCTCACAGTTATCACTGAGCCCTAACATTAAACTGTTCCCAAGTCCTCCACACTCCCCGTAACCCATTTAAATTTGCAGTGGCGTAACTGGCCACAGTTGTGTGGTTTCGCTTTGCCTGAAATGGTCCAACGGTCAATAATAGTAGGCCCGTCTGCAATGCAGGTCCCTCGTGTATTATGTGTGTCTCGATGCACAGACATACCTGCAGGATATAGCCTCGGCTCACTGTCATTCTGTAGGCTTATGCGCCACCAATGCTTGGGACACATGATAGATCTAATCGTTAACAGGCTAAACATCGCTCTAGTGCATTGATATTCTTGCCAATGCTTTTCCAATTCAATATTGTCTGCGTCTTCATCTATCCTTCCTCCACACCTCCAGTATTTTTCTCGCTTAATTCAATCCTCACGCCCAATAGTGGATACAACCGAGGCGGGATCATCCCGAGTAGTCCCCATAAGGGACTTAAAGGTTCCAAATCAGTAAGCGAGGCCTGATTCAGTATGAGACACTCTCAAAGTGGGTACATGCATTTAGGGTGCATATCTGTAAATGGATAATAATTAGTTAGGAACCGGGAATTGTCGACAGAAAGAGCGAGTGTGTCAGATATGTCTCAGATTGTTTAGTCCATCACAGCTATTGTGAAAAAAACGAAGCAAAAGGGTGGAGTCGAAGCATGGGAGAGTCGTGGGATATAAAATAAAGTCCATCGCATGTATACAGACGTTTGTTGAACCGACTTAACTCCAAAAGACCAAAAACTTTCCTTAACAAGTAGAAGCTGATCCCCAAGTGCGATTCTCGCAATAGTCAATCCTTTGATACAGCTTTTTCGTCAACATAGACCTAGTCTTAACACTCTCTTACTTTGGTTTTTTTTTTTTTTTTTTTTCGAAATAAACATGATTACCAACACAATTCTGCTGGCTATCGCAGCCATTGGTGCTAACGCTGCTACCGCACAGCATCATCACCACAATGCTGGTGCCGCGGAGACTGTTACTCTACAGGCTCGTGCTGGTACTTGCGCCTTTCCTAAGGATGATGGCCTGGTTGCCGTCACTCCTGACAGCTCCAATGCTGGATGGGCTATCTCCCCCGATCAGAACTGTTCGCCTGGCTCTTGGTGCCCTTATGCTTGCCCTTCGGGTATGCTTTCTTACCAATGGGATCCCTCAGTGACTTCGTACTCTTACCCAGGGTCCCAGAACGGTGGCTTGTACTGTGACAACGATGGAAACCTTCAGAAGCCATTCCCTAACCGTGCTTACTGTGTCAATGGTACCGGTGCAGTGTCAGTCAAGAATGGTCTTGACGACGAGGTAGCGGTCTGTCAGACTGTTCTTCCTGGTAACGAGGCCATGCTTATCCCCACCACTGTTAAGGGCTCGACTACCGAGGTGATTGCTGTACCTAACACTAGTTACTGGGCTTCCACTGCTGCCCACTACTACATCAACCCCCCTGGAGTTTCGGCCAAGGATGGTTGTGTATGGGGTACTGACAGTGAGGCTGTTGGTAACTGGGCTCCTTATGTTGCTGGAGCCAACGCCGATGACTCCGGCAAGACCTTCGTCAAGATTGGCTGGAATCCAATTTACCTCGACTCTCAATTCGCTTCTAAGACTCCTAACTTTGGTGTCAAGGTGACTTGTGATAATGACGAAGATTGCAATGGTTTGCCTTGCTCCATTGATCCTTCCAAGGGAATCAATACCGTTCAGTCCTCTGACAGTGCTGATGGTGCTGGTGATGGTGCGTTTTGCGTCGTCACTGTCAACTCTGGCAAGACCGCCAAGATCGAGCTTTTCTCAGTTGACTCTGGGTCTGACCTTAACCCCAACTCCAAGCGAGACTTAGGATCTGAAGAGGATGAAGCCGTTGCTCCTTCCACTTTCCCAGTCAGCACTGTTGGTAACCTTTACAACAGCCCGCGAACTGCTTTGTACGCTAAGGCTATTGGCCAACAGAGCTCTTCTACTGGTGCTGTTGTCAGCTCTATCCAGAACTGGTCTACCCGTACCGTGTCAGTTCCCGCCTCCACTCCTACTGTTGTTTCCAATACCACCCAGTTCAATGGTACTACTGGTACTAACTGTACTAACGGTACCAGCTCTACCAGCTCCACTGGTTCCGCCACTCCCACTCAGGTCAACGGAGCAGTATCTGTGGGTTTCTCACTTGCTGCGGTGGCTGTTGCTGCAATTGCCTTGGTTTTCTAAGTGGATAGGGCATTTTCTGTATAAATTCCAAGTGACGATGTTATGATTTTGATTTAGGACGTTTTTGTCCCTGATAGACATTCTGTATGTAGCTTTTTTTGGTTCAATAGAGGTTAAAATGGGTATTCACTCAAGTTCTTTTCGACACCGTCTCAACAGTATTTACTTCACTCACAATCTTGAGGCCTCCTGGCTGCTGAGATTCACCGCTTATCGTTATCTGGTTGGGAGCGAACGGCTGGGCAAGGTCGAGACTGTCGAATATTCGAGGACATGCAATAAGACTAGCTGAAGGAGTGTTAATATGGAGGTGTGGATGCTTAAGATTATAAGCATTTAATAACTTTTCCGGTTAGGATTGTGCCAATGAACTTCACTGGCCAGCATAGAAAGTCGCGAAATGTCAACCTTGGAGGTAAAGCAGCGGCCGGGACAAGTAATCGTCAGAGCTTGCTTCGGAAGGCTCAACTAGATCGTGAGAAGAGAGAGACGGCACGTAGGGAGGAGAAAGCGACGGTGGCGATTCAACGATACTTTCGAGGACGACAACTATGTCTTCACGAACGGGAGAAGGAGCGAGAGGACTGGGATTCGGTGTTCATGAGACCAGAGAGGCTTCCCAGTCGACTCGAGTTAGCCCGTTTTCTAATTCAGTATGGATTTTTTGAACGGCCTCCCTTATTCGATGGGCAGAATGAATTGACGGCACGGAGAGCTCAATTGGTCGCTAGGGCAATTGAGTTGGCGCTAGTTCAAGAACCCGGGTCGACTAGTACGGGGTCTGCTTATTTAAAGTCCTTAGTATCACTGCATACTCTTGGGTCCATAATTAACCGTACTGTATACAGTGGTTTGGACGGTATTATAAGGATGCCAAATGATCAGAGCGCAAAGCTATTGTTACCATTTTTGCAGATTACAAGATACTTGAGTGAATTCTCCTCTGAGTCTGTTCTAGAGATGCTTGTCAAATTGGCCAGGATCTCTGTGCCATGGAATGATGACCAAATCTCACGCTCCTTGTGGTCAGCAATTTCTTCCCTCAGCATTGTTCATCCAACCTTGTTTTGGACTAGGGTACTGACAATTCCAAGATACTATGACATGTTCGATCACGATGCAATGACAAAATTAACTGACAAGAACTCAAATAACTCTCCTATCTCGATACCTGACAGCGCCTTGGTACGCTTCTCGCTTGGCGATATCCTCGTTATATTGGAAAACTTACTGCATTTGATCTCAATCACAGAGATGTCTGCTCCGCTATTGTCACTGTCAAATGTTGTGCTTTATACTATTTATACTGAGCATAACGTTAAGCGCTTCAAATTGGATAGTTCTGCAAATGAATATGATTCTGAAAGTGGATCCTCAGAAGATAGTGACACCCCTATACAGGCTACACAGAGGACCATGCCTAATGCACCAGACTCAGAATCTTCACCTAGAAGCATCGATCAGCTCTACACTAGAGAGTTCACCTCACAAGTGTTTGGATTACTTTCCAATAATGATGACAGCTCTACGTTGCATACTGTGGCATCATTCTATGTTAATTTATTAAGACTTCGCCCCACCATGAAGCAGGGCCTCCTATTACAGTTGACTTTTGTCAAAGGCAGTTCATCAGCAATTCATACTTTTTGGACTGCATTCAAGCAATCTCAGCTCTATATATTGACTTCTGCTGCAGTGCTTCCCTTTTCTAAGCTAATTGAGCTGTTCGATACTGAATTTGAAGCATGGACTCAGCTTGTCCTGACTTTGGAACTGTACTCTTACTGGCTTATTGTGGCCGATGACACCGAGTTTGTTGAGAACGTTGCTCAGGGCCTTCCATTATCTGAGGTCCATGAGATGGCATCCTTCTTGAAAAACCATACCTTCTCATTAATCTGGAATTCAGGTGAAATTCGTTCTGCCAAGAGAACCGTATCCTTCCAGCTCAAAAAAATGAAAGAAATCTCCTTGAGAGTGATGAGACAGCTCTATACCCGAGATTCTAGGCGGTCATTCTTGGATAAGGGCTTTTGGCTAATGACTCAGCATTTCAACATGAGCATGTTTATAACAGGAGTCGTTCAAGAGCAGGAGCGTCTTCTTCAACTTGAATCGCATCCAGATGAGGAAGAAGTTATGGCCGAGGCATTATCGCAAGGTAGCAGTCCTGGGTTTTCAAAGTACAAAATGAGGCCAGCGGAAAGATTCAATCAAAATGTTGAACCACGACTTAATATCTTGAGGGAAGCACCATTTTTTATTCCTTTCGATACAAGGGTACAATTGTTCCAGAAATTTATTTCCAACGACAAGGAGAGAGCAGATCCATCGTCATTGTTCTTCGAGCAAATGATGGCTGGGGGCAGAGGTAGAGATCTATTAAGTGTCAGAAGGGGGCATAGCTTCGATGACGCATTTGATCGCCAAGATGCGGTAGATATGAAGCAGCAGCTACGAATCGAATTCTCGAGTGAGCATGGAGTCGAAGCCGGAATCGATGGCGGTGGTTTGACGAAAGAATTTTTGACTTCTGCTAGTGAAGAAGCATTTGGTTCTGAAAAGGGATTGTTCGTTACGAGCACTCACCATCTACTATATCCTAACCCAGTGCTGGGACTTGCTAGTGCAATCTCAGGGGTCAGCCCACAGGAGAAGACGTTCAAGCTGTCTCAGCTTAATTTTTTAGGGAAGATTATTGGCAAATGCTTATATGAGGGCATTCTAGTGGATGCTGAATTTGCTCCGTTCTTCCTGCAAAAGATCCTTGGTATCAAAAGCTCTTTTGATGATTTATATGCTTTGGATCCTGATATCTATCACAGTTTAGTCAAATTACGCAAGTATACTGGAGATGTGGAGTCAGATATCAATCTAACCTTCTCAATTGATCAAGAGTTGGGCAATACTGGCAAATATGCTACTATCCAGCTGGTAGGAGGAGGAGAAAATATTCCGGTGACCAATTCTAATCGGCTCGAGTATATCCATGCCATTGCGAACTTTAAATTGAACCAGGTTTTATCTCAACAGGCTAATGCCTTCTTTTCAGGAATGAGCACCGTAATCTCTCCTCACTGGCTCAAGATGTTCAATGCCCTTGAGCTGCAAATGCTGATTAGTGGTGGCCACTCCAGGATTGATGTTCTAGATCTGAGAAGAAATACAATGTACGGAGGGTTTACTGAAGATGATGAGACTGTGAAGCTATTTTGGGAAGTTGTACAGGAATTGTCAGAAGAGGATCGATCACTTTTGGTTAAGTTTGTAACCTCAACTCCGAAGGCTCCTTTAGGGGGCTTTAAAATGCTCACTCCTCATTTTGCTCTCCGCAATGCAGGGTACAATGAACGTGACCGCTTACCTACTTCATCCACTTGTGTTAATCTGCTCAAGCTACCAGATTATCGGGATAAAGCAGCACTTAGGTCCAAACTTCTCTATTCAATTCGTGCAGAAGCGGGGTTTCATTTGTCTTGAGTGAGTCAGTTGCTACAATTGTTCCAATCCCAGCATGTTGTGCTCTCAAAGCATCGATCTATTTATCTCAATACGTCTTACCAGGGTCGGGATCCATTATTAAGCAGTAAATATGATAGGATCAGTAAATCATTGAACCCTTCAACTCAATTGAGATTTTTATGAGGAATTACTAGACTACAAGTTTGAATAGCTATCAAGAGATAGATAATCTACAATAGTACTAGTCTTGCGTGTCTTGGAGCCACGAATTAGCCTGCTGAGATGGGAATGCTGGAATTTAACGATCACAAGGGCGGTCGTAACGGATAATACTCTATGTTTTAACCAGGTTTGCATCATCTACTTATTAGACCTATCTGGTGCCCTTAGTATGTGCAATTGCCTAGACCGTACCCTCCTCTCCCCCTCTCTATGGCCTCTACTTAGCACAGCTTACGGCGCTAGAGCTCTCATGGAGACGCCTTAGTATTAGAAATAGGGACGGGGTGCAGACGACGATGCGCAACAGCAACATGCTGGGCCCACTAGACCCACCAATAATGAAGCAAGCAGAATCTCATTTTCATTCATCTTGTCAAAGTGTGATTTCAACCTAATTCCGGACGCTAGACCTTAAGGATCAGTGATGTCTAAACTCATCTCGAGTATATACTCCACAGTTTGAGATAGATCCATTTATGATTTACTACGAAAACTGGGAACAGCACCATAATTTCATAATTGATTGGGGATAGTGGCTTATGATAATTTATCGAAGTTTGAGCACGAGTTTAGTGCAGGGGGTCCTGCATTAATGACTCAGCCTATTTGCCGTAAAGGTGGTTGATATTCTCTGTTCAGTGAATTGAATTGGCGTAGTTAATAGCTTTAGCGGCGGAACCATACTTTCAACAGCAATCCAAAATGGGTGCACAGCTGATGGAGTATCATCTCGTTTCAGGATCTGGCGCTATCAACAGTTATGATTTCATTGTGGATTTAGGCAACTGTTCTTCTTTGTTTACAAAGTCTTGCTTCTACTAGATAATCGTAAGCAAAATGTTTGTCGCTCTGATCCGAATCAGCCAGTGTCAATCCGACGACATATTATCAACTCGCTCAGAATATCAGTTCCGCTCGGGTTTTTAATTTTGTATTTAGAAATCGAGTGTGACGGTATGATCTTGAAGAATCAGATCAAATCACGAAGGAAGAGAGAAGAGCTTTCCATCCTGTTGAGAACAATGCCAGACAATCACCATACAGCGTTGTGAGTCATGTACCAATTTCAATTGAAGGAATACAGACAGTATTAATACCGGTTTTGATATGGACATATTAGAATTTGCTGGAGTCCGAATCAAAAAAGGTGCATCCCATTGCATCACCTTTCAAACTGACGTATAGGTAAGAACAAGTGAAATCTATACTGTGATACATTTACTGATCAATGACGCCCTGGACGCCCTGTATATTCTCATCTATTTAAAGATCGAATATTCCAAGTCTCAGCTTATTGTTGTCTAGAATTGAAGAGATCACAATTACCTTGTGACCACTTTTGAATTCCAGTTACTATTGATATTATCAATTGGATCTGGTAGATCTTGATATTTGATCAAGATGGTATCTTATCGATTATACGGAGTGAGCTTACTGGCCTTTTCCAGCATATCTGTCGCTCTTCCAGGTGGTGTACAGGTTTCGGGATATGTTCAGAAGAGTTGGGGTGGAGAAGGTGGTGGTTGGGGTTGGTGGCCCTGGGGTAAATCCTGTAGTACTTCGGCTATCGTACCACCTGTTAGCACAGATTGCGAAACAGGTCCTCCAACTACTTCAATCCCTGTAACCGTACCACCAACACAGCCGGCGACAACGGATTGTACAACTGCTTATCTGCTTCCTACCACAGACTGCGACACTACATCTCGCAGCACCGAACCTGTCCCTCCTCCAACGACCACTCCATGGCAACAAACGACACTGTCAACTGTCACAATCAGTCCTTGCGAGACTCTTCCTCCTGCGACTACCTCATGCGCTGATAGTGGATGGGGTGGATGGGTTAAACGTGGTGGATGGGGTGGATGGGGTGGATGGGGTGGTAAATGTGAATCCAGTGGTGGATGGGGTGGAAAAGGTGAAGGATGGGGCGATAAGGGTGGATGGGGAGACAAGGGTGGATGGAAGTGAAAACAGTATCGCTCACAGCTCCATTGGAAAGTATCCATTGAATGAATTTTTTTTCTGTTTATAAGAAATCTCATTATTGAAACACTCTATTTTAAAATTTGAATCAAGCCTGTCTTAACAGATAATGCTACAACAAACCATAGACAATACAGAACTCAATCTTGTTGATCTTGTTCAAAATATAAAAGAACTATGAACAATTCCGATATCGCTCCAGTAGATACTAAAACGTCCTCTCGAACAAATGTATTAGCTCCTTGCCTGCTATCTCGTCCACTTCAGTGCCGTCTCTAGCAATCTTAATGGATTTGTTCTCGTTGTAAGCGTTTCTTATATGCTGAACGTCCTTGAATGCTACTGGTCCTTTGGAAAGCCACTTGATTTTGAAGGGGATAATCGCATCACTGGAATTGACACTGCTATTTGCCTCATTCTGTTGATTAGTATCTTTGCGCTGAAGACCTTTTAGCCCTTCTGAAGATACTGGGGAATCAGTATTTGCACTAACAATTTCCCAGAAAATTGAGCCTCTAGATGAATCATCTATAATTCTACCGGCAGGGATGGGGATTGATGCGTCTTCAGGAGTTGGTATGATTTGGGGCATTCCTGAGACTGGCTTATTACCTACAACCGAAGGCTCCTGGTGATCAGGTATGGATGCTGAGGCATTGGCAGACTCAGGATTTTCATATTCCGAATCTGACAAAGACTTTGAGAACTTCGAATTTTGCTTTGAAGACAATTCTTCTTTGCAATTGTTTCCAGAATTTTCATCGGCATTCTCGATTCGAGGTGTAACGATATCAGAACCTTCGGAGGCTGCAGGCTCATCATCTTCTAATATTCTACTTTCCATTCTGGCATAACCAAAGAACCTGCCAGTTCGATTGGCTGAGAAAAACAGGTAGACATTTTCAGATCGTCTAAAGGCTTCATCAAACACAGGAACATTGTGAGGTTGGGTGGACCAGGTCCCTACTCGTGCCGCTGCTTCCAAATCTTCCATAGTAAGACTCTTACAAATAAAGTACCTGTTTTTGGGTCGGTCTGATACTTCGTCAGATTGTTCTTCTTCTGAAGTGGAAATGCGTGGCCCTTCTCTGGATAACAACTTAGGTTCTTCGGTTGAGGGACTAGATTTGGACCCGCTAGAAAAAGAGTTAGCGAAAGAACCCCTCTCGTGACCTGAGTTAGCTTGCGGTCTCCTCTTTACTTGCAGCTTATAACCCCTAATATAGCACCCATCCGGAGCCTTGCTCTTAGTATAGCCTTCTTCAAGTGCCGAGCCAGAAACATAATTTACGAACGCACAATTGGTCCTTTGAATTAAGAAAATGGATTGGATAGACATCGTGCCAAACACTGTTCTTAATTCGTCTAAGGGGACCAGTGGAGGTAGATTGCCAACCCACAGAGTATGGCCAGATAATGCAGGCTTTCTTGGAGGACCCCGAGGGTATCTGACTTTGGAATGGGACTGCGATGGTATCACAAATCCAGTATTATTTGAAATTGAGAGTGAAGGAATGCCCGGGAAGATGTCATATTGGCGTGGATAGCCGTAGTTTGTTCCTTGAGAACTCAGAAGATAGGGTGCTACGTAGGGATTGTAGTAGAAATAGCCGAAAGGTAGGGAAGGATTTGACCTCATATATCCTGTTTGAGTTAAGGACGGAAGCGAACGCTGGTCAGGGGGGATTTCATGAGATAGTAATTCACCACGCAGATTAGCGGCTTGCATCGAATTATTACCACTCAACGCTACATAGCCTGTATACTGACTATTGTAATAGTGCGAATGGGGGACCATAACGTTCAAACCCATATTCACCGCAGGAGTAACTTCTGAGTTCAGGATCTCAGCTTGTGCATACCTTGGATCTTTCGTGGTGTCGTGAGACATATGGTAATTGTCGGGATCTTCGATCATCTATACACACAAGGTAGCTGACGAAGACAACCAAAGCGGTCAGATGTAAAAAGCTTGACACCTCAGGATATCTAAACTGTATGCGATGTGTCCTTTGAGTGTTTGTGAAATTTGGTATCGTGCTCTGAGGGGGCATCCACTCCACACAAAACCACCCTCTCTCCCCAGAAGATTCAAAGATGGGAACGGTGTTGAAGCCGAATTCCAAGCTATCATTCAACGGTATGAGATTCAAGTTTATGAAGGCCCACCTGTAGCTGTTTTCATTCGCCTGGCCCACCTTCTCAGATTCGCAGATTATGAGAAATCTTGTAATCACAAGCAGCTACAAACCCGCAATACCGTTAGGCAGTGATAATTGGAATCCACAAATGCAATTGATGAATACTCGTAGTTCAAATCTACACAAGTCAATTGTGTGACGTAAATCTAGGACAGAAAAGTAGTACTATTGGGCCAGTCAAATACTATCACACAGTCAAGGGCGCACGCTGGATCTTACGATCCAATGCAACTAAATACCTCTGCACCCCACCAGAAATAACCTAAAAAGGCGACGGCAATAATAATATGGCCCGTTGAGAATACTATGCTCCATTTAGTGGGCGGGTTGATTAAAACCATTAATCTCAAACAGGTGGTAAAGTTACCCACAAAACTGGACAGTAACAACAAGATCCAATATTCTTATTGGCGAAGAAAACCAGAGAGCAAAATCACATCTCAAGCATCAAATTCAATGGTATTCGTACATAGATCTCGGTTGATATCTTTAGTGAAATGCATCAGACCCTGTTTTTGGCTGTACGCCTGACTCGTTTAGTGCAGCCACCTATTCCCGGCAGGCAAGCCACAATCATAACCCGATGAGTATGCAACGGCAAATCACAATGCAAAGAAGAAGTGTCGAAGGCGAGAGCATGCAAATAGAAAAAAAAAAAAAAAAAAAAAAAAAAAAAAAAAAAAAAAAAAAGCAGAAACACCCGAAGAGAAAAAAGAGCTCCCGCTTTGGTAGTAGTATTGATATCTTTCAAGTAATAGGCATTAGCTTTTGAAATTCAAAGGGCTTTGATATTACCATTAAATAATTCAAACCTTAGACAGTTCAGTTCATCACACACAAAAGTTCCACATGGGCGAACTCCAAGAACTGGGATGATTGTGATCAGCCAGCGCACCCGTTGAGCTCAATGACAGAAGTTGCAAAAGCTCGTTACCACTTTCTTGACAGGTTCCGCCAATAGCCAGAGTTTACAGGCGATATAACTCCGTGGTGGTGATTATAACTCCGTGCACAGACCAAACCTCTCGGGCCCTACAGCTGAACATACTGAGGCGACCATTACTGCCTTAAGGGTATTGCATAAATGTTTCCGTCATCACCTTTTGCATCTTCAATATAGGGTTGGATTATGGTCGGTCGTGGTCTATGCAAGGTTATGCTGTCTAGGATGCACAGAAGCATTCAGTTGAAGGCGGAGAGAATGTTTAGATAGATAGGCTGTTCAGGGACTGATAGCATATCATAGCAAGATTCAAGTGGCATAAGAGGGGGATTGAAAACATGAGTAGGTTCTGAGCACCTTCAAGCTGACCAGACATGTTAGAAGTCAGTATCGCGTTAGAGGGATCCAAAGCAGTAGTACGTTAGGCGGCTTGTTAATTCTACCCTCCTCCGCCGTTCTCACTGTTTCATGAGAAAGGATTCCGCCAAGGCGTTATGAAACGAGTGTCAAATCCCCAAAGGATACGATTCACACACGAGGGTCTGGCGGCTTCGGTAGTAAACGTGCGGGGGAGTACAAATCCAAGTGCCGGGAATCTACGCAGTTCGGTTGTAACAGAGATGTAACAATACCAATAGGGAACTCTCACCATCGCTAATCTCATGAGTCCATAAACACTAGGAAGGTCGAATCGTTGATGCCGACAGCATAACAATAAGCGCGGCATTCACGCATAATCGATTCAGCTACCTGGGTTTTCGCTTAGACACATTGTGAACTAAAAAAAGTCCCAGGAATTTGCCTTATTGTGGTTCATTCGGTCGTATTCTCAACAATCTGCTGGTATTAATCTGCCAAGATTACCATATATGGAAGCTGACACCGTTCACTACTGAGAACGCACACAGGCTCGGGCTGGGGGCCGGGAAACTCAGGTTTGAGTAATATATCAAACGATCAGAGAAACCAAAATAGATTTGTTCGTATTTCCAGTACGTAGTCCATTCAATTCCAGTGCTTCCACGGATGAATAAGTCAGTCAACGATAAAAGGAGTCCTACCTAGGCTAAAAAAGCTTAATGTTCCATCTGTGGTAAGTTGAACAGTAAAAGCGGGATGATATCAATTACTGTAATCATAGTGAGAAGGTGAGTGTATGTCAAAGATTTTATATGGTCAAATAGCAAGACACTAGCTCGGATGGAATCAATTTTTGCTCCAGATCGTTAGAATGATCCATTATTTTATTGAGTGTTTTAGTAGTGTGTCGTGTTTTCGTGTTCTGTGGGTTCTTTTTCGTTTTTTCGTTTTTTCGTTTTGTTTTTGTTTTTTTCGTTTTTTTCGTTTTTTCGTTTTTTCGTTTTTTCGTTTTTTCGTTTTTTTCGTTTTGTTTTTGTTTTTTGGTCTCACTCGTATGGCTGAAATCTTTTGAAAAAAATTGGCCACCCTAGAAGTTGGATAATTTCTCGACGTGAGCCTTCAGGAATAGAGCTACAAATCCCCGTTTGAATAATATATTCTGGATTTTAGAGATGGTTCTGTTCTGAGGTGATCAGTAACTGCTGTTGTATGACCGGAAAAGCATCGTTTAAGGGTACTATATAATCTTGATCGACTCCAACGTTTTTACTTAATTTTTTTTCTTGATTGCATGGTTTATCGCCGGTCACTTCTGAACTGTTCTTCCTTCGTGGGAATATAATCAACAACTGATTCGATTGCTGTATCAGCCAATTGGCTAGTAAGCGGTTAATATAGTAGTCTTATCATGGTGGAAGAAGAAGTAGGTGAAAAGCAATCCCGTCAATTTCGGGCACAAGTACAACCAATGACGATTTCAAGTATTGAACCTGGGTTGGTAGATCTGAGAGAGAAGCATGCTCATACTGCATCATCACAGAAAAGCTTCTCTGATGAGTTGACAAAAAATGATAGCAATAAACGAGAGTATTCGATGGTTAATGTGATGATTGCGGGAGGAATTGGAGGAGCAATCGCAGATTCAGTAATATATCCTTTAGACACGGTCAAGACCCGACAGCAAGGAGCACCCGGGGTGGAAAAGTATCGTTCAATGAGCAGTGCATGGAATAATATTGTTCATCAGGAAGGATTAAGAAAAGGAGTATACGGAGGGTATGTTCCAGCAATTGTTGGAGCGATTCCGGCGACGATGCTATTCTTTGGAACTTATGAATTGACGAAACGACAGCTGATTGGAGGATGGGGAATACCCGACACGGTTTCTCATTTGACAGCCGGGTTTATGGGAGATCTAGCGTCGTCGTTTGTCTACGTTCCAAGCGAGGTGCTCAAAACTCGATTACAGCTTCAGGGAAGATATAACAACCCTCATTTTAATAGCGGATACAATTATAGAGGCACCCTAGACGCTGTCCGCACCATTGTACGAACTGAAGGATCAGGAGCGCTCTTCTATGGATATAAAGCAACTCTAATACGGGATTTACCATTCTCTGCGTTGCAGTTTGCATTCTATGAAAAGTTTCATCAATGGGCTCAAACGTTTGTGGGCCTTGATCAGGATATGGGAGTAGGGTTTGAGCTTGGGACTGGAGCAATAGCAGGAGGTTTAGCAGGAGTGATCACGACTCCTTTAGACGTGATCAAGACTCGAGTTCAAACTCAGCATCATGACGTGGTCCATGAAGCTGGTCAGATCGTTAATTCCACCATTGGAGGCCTGCGATCAGTATATCGAACTCAGGGCCTGTCTGGAGTGTTTGGAGGAGTGGGACCAAGGTTGTTCTGGACTTCAATTCAATCAAGCATCATGCTGTTAGTATATCAAACGTCATTGAAACTGTTGGGAGATCATTTAGATGCTCCAAAGTTCTAGAGTGGGGCCCGAGTTAATGTTAATATAACCCACATTTGTATAATAGTGTAAATAATGAATATATGTTTTAATGACAAGAACGTTTTGTTCCATAACCCAGTTATTTTTTACCTATATAGAATCATCACAAATCATACTCGAGATCAACTCGAGTTCAACCACAGAACTCAGAAATCAAAACTACAATAATAATAAAAAAGCACCGTCCGGTGTTTAACCCTTCTTACGACCAAATAACCCTCGCTTCTTCTTTGGAGCCTCTCGAGGTTTGGAAGATCTTACATAACCCTGCTCGGCCGAGGGATCATTTGCAGAAAACGAAATGACCGGATTTGAATTAGAAGAAGCGGCCGCATAAGGGTTTGAATCAAATTGTGGAGGGGACACAAATCCTCGACGAACTCCCCATCCGATTCGGTTTGACTCTAATTCATCTCGAATCCTCTCGTCTCCAGTACAAGCAAATTCAAACGACCGAATCGTATCCAGTGGCCTCTCATTTCGAGATCTAGTGGGATTTGAATAATCGGCTTGTTCTATAACCTGGCCAAACATGTCTCTGTATCGGCCCTGAGGGGATAAATTTTGGGTTGTGGTATGTTCCATCTGCTGCTCAAATGGCTGAGGGTCTTGAATGGCCGACAATATAGGATCATGCACTACCGAGGTTTGTAATCGATCCTTAGCAGACCCTCGTCTCTCCATCCCTTGCGCTTCCGCTGACATATTTGACTCTGATGACTGGGATCCTCGTTTGAAAAACACCATTCTGCCAGCTATGGGCTGGGCTTGCTCTTTATAGGAACCGCTGAAGGTACAGCCGCTGGTTGGTGGATTAAAGCCCAGTATACCAAGTACGGCAGGGAATGAGCGGCGTGATGTCACCGATTAGTATAGGATAAGATCCACGTGCTGACGAAAGTATATATTCCCGGTGGTTGGTACTATCAACAGCCTCTAGCGTTCTGACAGCGATTGAATACCGGATTGGTGTACGTTTTTAATGGGTTGATTTGGTCACCACGATTATTCACTGTGATGTCCTTGAGCCTTCGGCCTTTGGTCACCTTATAAATCTTTACCTTTTACTGCCAGGCACCCGATTGCATGTGAGGTAAGTCACCCATGTGTATGCGCGTGGAATGGGGTGACGCAACTGTTCAGTAGGCCACCACGAGGGGAGGCTGTAGGGCAGGTTTGGGGACGGGGACGAGGTGGAGGTATTAATGACAGGTCTAGTGAGTGATAAAAGGTCGATAAAGATAGAGACTCGTTGAAGATAGAGATTCAGTGTTGATAAAGAGTTGGTAAGTGAATCTGCAGTGATAGTGACTCGGTGGGGATAATGACCTGGTGCCTGGAGATTAAATTATTTCTTATATCTTAGACTAGGTGGCAGTGCCAAAAATTACGAAATGGTGGTGCGTCAGGTTGCATAAAGCGTGGAACTCAGAAGCACCAGAATGGGGACGATAAGTATCATCTGAAGGAATGAGACGGGAGGGGAAAGGAGGGGAAGGGAAGGGAAGGGAAGGGAAGGGAAGGGAAGGGAAGGGAAGGGAAGGAAAGGGAAAAGGAGGGAGAAGGGAAGAGGAGGGCAGAGAGAGCAGGATGAGAGTGGATAGAGAACGGGGAAGGCAGGGAGGCAGGGAGGCAAGGTACAGGAAGGATAGGGATTCACATAACTGAAAAACACAAAGTATTAAACAAGTACAACGTAGAGCCGTATTGAATGCAAAGGTGGTCTTAGTGAGGGATTTAGTTAGACAATGAGTGATCCATTGATCGCACTATACATACATGCAGTCGGGCAAATGGGTGGATTCAACTACGAAAACACGAGTCTAGACAACAGTTTGGAATCAGAAGGATCACATAGGTTGAAAACTGATCACTACAGACTAGCCTAGATCAAATTCTGACTAGACTGACTTAGACCGCGACTAAACTAGCCTACTCTCAACATTTATCTGTAACCTGTCACTCCTATTACGTATCATGCAATCCCCCGATGTACTAATAGCCACCCATGACGACGATTTACACAACGTGGTTGCTCATGCTCAGTTATCTGAAAGGGGCATAGCCTGCCCCGGCCGATTGCTGGGCCCGACCAATTCCTAGCTAGATGGCTTGACCGGAAACGACCGGCTGAGCATGAATGGATAGGCCCATGCATATCCTAACTCAGGCCACTTGTACCACCAAGATCTTATTCTGTGTTTTTCATTCTACGGTTCCGTCCTGTGCTTTCGCCCTGCGCTTCTCTTTAATCCTTCGATTCCCAATCTCTGCAAAGGTCATCGCAACTAGTCACCCCCATCCTCCCCATCGACTGGTTTGCCAAGACTTCCCCTGTAAATCCGGGGCTTGATCATCACTGCAACTGGTAGCTGGACACGACATACAGCCAACTGAAACACCAAAAAGTGGTTTGGCTGAGACTTTGAACGTGATATGATATTGCACCATTTCACTATACAGCCTATATGAATGACTAGGTTTCTATAGCCTCTACTGCTTCAAATCTGATCGTGTTCTTGACTGTTTGTCGGCTACGGCTATTGCTTCGATCTTGGAATACCCCCTCGGCAGTTTGTTGACGGTGTTAGCAGGGCCGTCCCGCCGCACCATATATGCTGAAGTATATAAGCTGTACGCTGTCCACGCTGTCCATGCTGTCATAACTGAGCACGTAATAGTTGGCATGTCAACAGCTTAGAATGCTCTATTATACTTTAACATAATTGAGCACATGTTGATTAGACGCTCAACGTTAAACTATATGGTTTCAGTACCGTCTTGTATAATATGGTACCATGGCTTAGGGTTTGTAAGCCTTGGGTGGTTTCCATAATGACAAAGGTTTGGAAAAGACGTAACAAGCATGCTATAAATTTGAACTTTCATTTAGCTTATCAGTCTTTGCTCTGTCATTGAACTATTACGCGCTTGTGTATCCTGAGCCTGTAGCAAATCGTTAGATATAGTTGTCTGGACAAAAAACCTACTATTGAACGCACTCGTGATCTGTGCCACGTGCCCGTCTTCAACCTCCCTGATATAAGTTCCGACTCCGCCTCAGGGGAAGTTTAAAGACACCACACAACATTTGCAAACTTAACCTGCTAGGAACAGTCGCGACAAGGTTGGTATGTTGCACTCGATTCATTCATTTGTGTATTATTATCTTTAGTTGATATACTTGTAGCCCCTGGGTTAGCGTCAGACCCTTGGTAGCTGTCATGAGTGAGCCCCCAGTGATAATACGATCCAATACAAACTTTGAAAGTGTGCTGCCTGAGGATCCAGATGAGAAGCCCCATCATCACCGGTTGAGCAGATTACTAGGATCACTTGATAAGCTCAAGCTCAAGAAATCATCAGAAAACTTGGTTTCCGAAAAGCCATCCGATTCGAATGATGATGGCTCCCTTTCAAACTCAGCCATATCCTTAGACGTACCTTCTCCAGCTGGTCGGAAGCATCATTCGTTGAGAATCTTTCGATCCAGGAGTAATTCTCGCGCTTCAGACCATGGTGGTAGTAGTGTCAATCGGTCTTCTCTCTATGTGCCTGTAGATTTGGCACCTAGTCCACTAGATCCAACCCAGGAAGAATCATGGGAGATACGAGCGGAAAAGCTCGCGTTGGTAGCAGATTCTCCAACTTTGGACCCCACCGGACGTGTTCCGTCACCATTACAATCACCAGCACTGCCTGTTCCATTATTGGCATCACCGTCCGTACAAGCCCAACCGGTGCATGATCCAAATATTGACCATGCTGACGGTCATGACATAGCAATTGCCGCCAAGGAAGCTCTTGAATCTCAGAAAGTAGACAAACAGATCCAGGATGCAATTGATACCTATGAGGATGGAAATTTGGAACTAGCGGTTAACAAGTTTCGGCCGCTGGCTGAGGTACACCCATTAGCTCAAGTAATGTATGGTCTATGCCTTCGTCATGGTTGGGGCTGTGCTAAGAATGAACAAGCGGGCTTTCAATATCTTCGCATGGCGGCATCTACCAGTGCCTTGGCGGATCATTTGACTAGAGCAGATGGAGCAGAAAGCACGCCATCCGGCAAAGGAATTGCCAAAGGAGAGCTTGTATTGTCTATTTACGAATTAGGCAATTGCTTTCGGTATGGATGGGGTTGTGAGAAGGATGCATACGCAGCCTATACGTACTTTGAGACTGCCGCCAGTCTCGGTGATCCCGATGCTATGATGTCTACTGCTTGGTGTTACGAGGCTGGATTTGGTATCACTAAGAATAAACGAGCGGCCGCTCAAATGTATCGAAAGGCAGAAGCGATTGGACGAAGTGAGGTGGGTAATTCATGGATTTGGAAGCCAAAGTATGACTGAGAAGGATTCCATGTCAATTCCTAATTAGCATAAGAGGAAGAGATGATTGTTTTGCATGATGATCTATATTGATCTTAGTTGATTCTTTAATTGGATATTTATTAATTCGTAACGCTATCGACGGCACTAGAGTTAAGTTGACACCATGTTGATACGACATTGGATGCATAAAACAGCAAACATGTGAAGTGAATGGATGTCTACAGTTTGGTCGCCTTGAAATCCCGAGTCTGTGGGTCCTCTTTTAAGAGGTTCCTGAATCTAGGCCCGTGTGCCTGAATCCAGGCCCGTGTTCCTGAGCCTAAGCCCCTGTTACACCCACTGCCTTCACCCTACTTTAGCTTGTCCCGCGAACGGCCTACCACGCCCAACCCCTTGTTTGGACCTTCCTTAAATAGCTTGCATTAATAGTTGGAAATAGTCCAACTTGCTCTCAGATCCACCTTTCCAAGACCCTGAGACGGCACCGCGCCTCTAGCGCCTCGATCGGTTCATCGCTATCGCCAAATAATACGATCAGATCTGTTTCTGGGGCAGATCCAGGGGGAAAGAGCGTGAACGGGTTTCCCCCAACCTGACCCCCAACCTCGAAGCGATAGTGAATTCACCTATCTGATAATCATCGATCTAGATGTAAACCCGGTGGGTTGTATGTAGGCCCATCGTAGTCATGGATTGGTCTAAATTTGTCCATTATTGAGTACTAATTTGGTGCTTGAACAGCAAATGGCACATGATATGACCATCCACCTAGCACTGCCCTTGCCTAACACACCCTGTCCTCTATACTCTTTGCAGCGAAGCCAAGTCTCCGCTGTAGTACTGGCGCGCCTCGTTGTCACTCTACGTTCCCCCCACTTCCCCTCGCTCTTAATGCCATTAATGCCGTGAGTCGTTAGTGCTACAACGCCGTATCAGGGTTCATGTGGACCATATGCTCGGTTGGTTTAGGTCCAGAACTCGTATTTGTACAGCAGGTTGCCATAAATGGGGAGACGATCACGGTAAGATAGTTGAGGAGATCAAAGACGGTGAAGTTTTTTTTTTAACCAATCTTTGGTCGGTTGACTTTTGGTGGCTACTCACGAAGTCTAAGAGTGTTGTTCTTTACGCGGAGATCGATTGAGGAGTGGTAAATTTTCGATCATTGAACTATATTCTGTACGATCTTATGATTATTCATTGGTGTGATTTTGATTATTGGGTTCAAAATCTTCAGGTGGTATTAACCCAACTGTGAGCCTACAATAGCGTGATTGGTCGTTGCCTGTCTGGTTGTCTGTGCTGAAACCCATTGTCTACCGAGTTTTTCGATCTTTGATCTTTATTGATCTCACTCATTCACCATTCACTGTGAATGTCTTCAACGGGTCAAAAGGGCGGCGCAGCCAGACGTCGGCTCAATTTACGTCGTGCTCATAAGAAATCTCATCTTGGATGCCAAAATTGTAAACAGAGAAGAATCAAATGTAACGAGCAAGTACCGATCTGTGGCCAGTGTTCAAAATCAAAATTGAAATGTTCGTATCTCAGTCTAAGTGAAAGCGAGATCCAACTTCGGAAACAAGCAGTAGCTCCAGGGTTGAATAATGTCATTCCTGGCCATCCTTCCTCACAACCAGCTTCTGGTAATAGCCGGGATCATATCCCTTCCGATCGGTCTCTAGGTCATACTGGTGCCAATATTCCTGGATCGACTGGCGCTCATATTCCCATTCAATTACCCCCAGGTTCGGCCATATTATCTCCAGCACAGACTCATACTCAGGTGCGTACCCAGGCTCAGGGTCAACAACAACAACAACAACAGACACCTCTAGGACAAGATCATCGTTATTCCTTACATTTAGGGCTTCGCAACAGCCCAATATCTCTGCCACTGCCGCTTCAACAACATCAGTCGCACAATTCTCATGAACATGGGCCTCATCTGCGACTGGGTCAACCTCTTCACTCCCATGGTCTAACTCAGCATAACACCAACTCTCAAGCTTCGGGTGTCTCGATATCCCTTCCACCAATATCCCAACTCGATGATGCTGTATCGAATCGTTCTAACATTTTACCCAAGTCTGTCATCCCCGACCACCCAGCATCAATTCCTTCTCCTCCAAATGCCGTATTAAAATCCGATTCCCCTTCTCCTTCTTTGTCAGGTCCTTCCTCAGCTTTTACCTCAGCTTTCACCTCAGGTCCCCCCTCGTCTCTCCCCTCAGCAACTTCGATCCAGAGCTCATCCCCCGATTCAATGCTCTCCGTCAGACCAGGGGTGAGTGGAGTCCGAAATAATGAGAATATCCGTCTGCCCTCTATCACTCAATCAATGGCGCTCCCGGCAATTGATAACCTCTCCGTTACGACCTCTCGACTGCCACTGTTTCAACAAGGATTTCAGTCTGAGTCGATGAAGACTGCCTATATGGATTGGATGCGTTGGCTTATGCTCGACGCTTTAAACAATTCTGGACTGTTCCATGCTGTTATGGCTTTGTCTTATGGTCAGCTAGCTTCCAAAACAGGTCATGAGTCTTATAGAGATTTGGCAGAAAAGCACAGCTTCATTGCCTTTCATACGCTGCAGACGATATACTCCGGTGACTCCAGCACCAATGCCGACCCAGACTCTGTAATGGCGGTCTCAGTTGTCTTGTCTTTGAATCAATTTTATCAGAACGATGACTTAGTTACGTTTGTAACCCTGGCGAAATGTGTAGCTGCGGTTCTTGAACGTATCCATGCATCTTCTTCTATGACCCCTTATACTTCTAGTATGGGACTTGCGGTCATACAGGGAGTCAAGTCTGCACATGTACCTCCTTATGATTCGGAGTTTTTCTATGAGGTTGGAACCAAGGTCCGAGATCTTGAATCGTTCATTCGATCATCTGGCTCTCAGGAACTGATTCATAGTCATCAGCAGCTGGTGAATTATATCTACGCAGTTCTTGACTTTCTCAAAACGTCAAAGCGATCATTCAGAGCTACCTGGTCTGGTACCACGTACTTCTCCCCTCGAAAGATGTTCAGACTTGTTAGGGATTGGTATAAGCTGGTTCCTCCAATGGCCCTTTCCACACTGCAGACGGCTGCTCCTTTGAGTGAACAGTCAACAGTACTCTTTGCATATTTCCATTGTGTAACTAGGGCTCTAGAAGCTCTGTTTCCAGAGGTACGCTATATTTTCCAATTTGGATTCATGGGACCTACGGAGCTGTCAGTGCCAGAGGAAATCTTTCTGGACCGTGGCTTCAAGACTATGGATCCTTCAGAGCATCTTTCTTATCCTTTCAAGGTTTTGTTGTTTTTCAAAGAGCGTCTATTTATTATCAATCACATTCTTGGAGATTGGGGTGTTGGCAATCCGCCTAGGATAAGAGAGGTTTTTGTCAAATCGTTTGCGAACTCTGTGATCCGAGCTGAAAACTATCCATCCACGAACGAGAGTCAAACTTCTAAGTCTATTGATCCTGTCAGTTCGTTCCATGGTCAAAAATCTTGGGAGGATGTTTACAAGCAATACTTCAATGATCGGGTGGAGATTCTTCAGAATGTAGCGGATTAGTTGGGTCTAACGAGTAGATTACATAGATGAATGATTGTGAAATTATGATTAACCGCCACATTTTTGTCATGCTATTTCTTGTTGTTTACGTCTTTAACAACGCTCAAAAACTCTATACAATCCTGGTAAATTAGCAATTTCAAGTACACCATCGAGAAGATCTCGAGACGCCACTAAACGATCTTGGATCTGCGGGAACAGAAAGTCTGTCACGGCAGAATTGATCTGTGAGCGGTCGGTTGAGTCATCAACAGAACTGTCACCATCCTCCTCATTATTCACTGGTAATGGAATATGAAGCAGGGCAATCTCTTGCAGGATCGCATCCAGAGTTTCCTCCTCTTCTTCAGAGATTGACTGAGCAATTCTGTGTAGGAAGATTGGAAGCTTTGCGAATGGGGGAACGTATCCTTTAACCAATAAAGGTACTGAAGTAAGGTATAGTTTACTTTCCAAATTGATTAGTGAAATCGAAAAATAGTCATCTAGCATTTCAGCATTATCCTCTAGCACTGTGGATAGCTCAGTTAATTTGTCTGATCCTTTGACCGCTTCAATAGCAGGATCCTCGGAATTAGATTGCATCTGCTCCAGGCTGATAGTCAGTAGCTCAGTCACAGATAAGCCTTTGGGTTCAAGAATTTCACCATCCAAGCTAGGGGATTCTTGCTCGATTAGTGAGATACGTCCAAGGTTTCCAAAGTCCGCTAGGGCTATTTGATAAAACAATTGAAATCCTAATCGTCCATAGTCAACAAGGTACAGTTTAACTTCATGCTGGATTGCAGCAAGGCGCTTGGAGTAGTCTACAATTCCAACAAATGTCATGTTAGACAGTATATTTGTCAGTACTTGGCTGGAGTTGTGATCTACTTTGGTTCGAAGTCTCTTTATTGAGTCCAATTCAAAGCTGCGCCAGCTTCTTTGGGGTTCGTTAGTGGATTTTGACATCAGTTCGTGTTCAGGTCTAGCTGAGGAATCCTCATCCTCGTCTTCAGCTGCTGTTTGGCTGGATTGAGTAATCTGATCCTGTACTCGAAATAAAGAACTGAGTTTTCGCTGCTTGGAATCGGTTCGGACAAGATTGTATTCATAAGGTCTCTTAGTGTTTCCATTTGATGAAGATTGAGTAGATAGCTGAGAGGGTGAGGAGCTGGAGATAGGAGTAGTATACCTGTTAAGGTCGTTAGTAGTGATGATCTGTGATGGACCCAACGATCCAGGAAGTAAGGTCTGAGTTTGAAATACTCTACTGGAATCTACTGCTGCAAGGGCTCTAAGCAGTGAATCGCTTAGTAGTTGAACAATTTCGTCCTCATGAAGAAACTTGACTTCTCGTTTGGTGGGGTGTACGTTGACATCAACGTTAGCAGGATCGATCGATAGATCAACATACACAAACGGAAACCTTCCCTTTGGCAGAAGAGAAGAATATGCTTGGTTGACTGCCTTTCGGAGAGGTGCAAAATCAACTAATCTTGAATTGACAAATATAACTGGCGGAATCTGTCTTTTGGATGAATAATTGGCATTTGTAGCATATGCTGTGACCTTAGTTAGACCAAACGGAAGCTTCTTTTCCTCGGACTCTGACACTTCTTCGTCTCTACCCTTGTTGGATAGCTCCTCCTCATCTAATGAAGACCCATCTACCTTGACTGGAATCAACTCATTGGCAATATCGGAGCCAAAAACAATACGGATGCGCTCATTTATCGACAATGAACTCGGTACTGCGAGTGCAGCATGTGAATCGCCTATTTTCTTACAACTGAACCCAATACCTTCTGATCTAACAGAATACCTCCCCACGACGTCAAGGATTTTCGAAAATTCAGCTCCTGCTTTACCTTTAAGCGCGCGGAGTCGAGATGGAGCATTGTAAAACAAGTCTTCGACCGTGATTTGAGTCCCTCTACGACTGGCAACCGGCCTGGGTCCGTTTGAATTAAGCTTTGGGTCATATCGTCCAGCATTGAACGCAGCTTTCCATCCAGTACTAGACTCTGCGGTTTTGGTTGTCACGCTTAACCTTGACACATGTGATATCGAGGACAGAGCTTCTCCTCTGAACCCATAGGTAGAGATTGCGCTGAGGTCATCAAAAGTCTCGAGCTTTGACGTAGTATATCGTTCACATAGTAGTGGTAGGTCTTCCTTATCAATTCCATGACCATTATCACTAACCTGAAGAAACTTCAACCCCCCTTCCTTAACCGTTATCTCTACTGAGTTTGCTCCAGCGTCAATTGCATTTTCAAGTAGCTCCTTCAGGGCGTTTACTGGGCTCACAATAATCTCCCCGGCAGCTATTCGGTTCACCACCTCTTCTTCCAGTCGCTGGGTTTAGTTAGCTTGAAAACAATTCTCCTGGTAGTATAGATATCGTTGTTACTGTTATACTTACTCTGATCTTAGCCATAACCCCATACTTTTCACCACAACACGAGTGGTGGTCAAACAATCTAAGGGCTTATCGGGGCCGGGGACTAAGAATTATATTATTAATTAAAACGCGACCGAAGCCATTTGAAGGCTTCAAGACTCCTAGTAAATTGGGAAGACCACGGTGTAGCATATATTTAGGCGTATCTCACAAGGATTTGATATATAAAGGGAGGTGGGAACATTAAGTATCCTAAAAGAGCATTCAGGTTTGGACTAATCGTAGCCCTCGGGGGTTTATATAATGGCACGGTCTGCACGGTCTTCAAGCACCCGGCCAGGTACCGAAGAGCCTGGTAGTGAAGAGTCTGTGGCCGGTTCTAATCTAGTAGGGACTCAATCTCATCAACAATTGCTGAGTGAATACAACCAGATCGAATCTAGAGTGCGACATATAAAACCAGATAGAGGAGATGCATGGGCAGGTCTGGTGAATGCATTAGAGGATGCTGACAGCCTAGTGGGCCAAATTGACCGTCCTTCAGTGGCAAAGAAGGACTCTGAAGTGATCCGGAATACGTCAGGAAAGGCAGTCCAGACTGCAAAGAAGCATCAGCCAAATTCAAGAATTGATATGGACCTAGTTATGAGGAACTGTGGCTCAATTGTTGCTCAAGGAGGCTTAAGCGATCTTGGTCGGCTAGCGCTGTTACATAGTGTGCGACCACCAACGATTGATTTTATGGTTGGCCCTATTTGGACGGAACGAAAGGTAATTAATCGTAAGCAGGGTGGTCCAAGGATTAGGCTGGACGAAGCTACTCAACAATCTGCCAACCAGTTGTCATCAGATGATATCAATAACCGAAAAGATGACCACCAAACTGAGACCATTCGATTGATCCATTCCATTCTGTCGCAACAAGTCCAAGCGGTCGGAGGTCCCATTCAACTATATGAATTCATTATCAATCCTCACAGCTTTGCTCAGACAATCGAAAACATGTTCTTCCTCAGCTTTTTAGTAAAGGATGGGCGAGTATCATTAGAGTTTGATTCGGATGGTTTGCCTATCATTTACACCGCTCAATCTTGGGGACTTTATCAAGACCAAGGAGATGAGGAGATTGAGACAGATGATGAGCATAATACAAGTCAAACAGCGAATTTTCAAAGCAACTCAGGTGGAACACAACAAGCAGTTGTTGGTATGGACGAACGATCATATCGTAGATTAATTGAACTGTATGGAATTGAAGATAGCATCATTCCTCATCGAGATTACGAAACCTTACTGAGTAATGAGACCAGCTGAGATTGTGAACTTGAATAGATCTGATACGTAAAAAGACCTGATGAGATGCTTAAATAGACCTGATGAGATATTTTAATATAACTAATGAGATTGTGAACGTGATAGTAAACGTAAATAGACCTGTTGAGCTTTTATGTACAATTTATTAGTTCCGCCAATAGATCAATGTCTGTTGTTCGATAAATGCTTCCTTAACCTCACTGTTCTCTTTTTTCCCAACAATCAACATTTAGAAGATCAGGAAGAGGCCATTTGTTGTGAGTTAATGATGATAAGTTAGTATGAAGGCCGTATTCCCATAATTCAATTCCCGCCCATCCAATCATCAATGCATTGTCGGTACACCATTTGGGATCAGGAAAATGGAAAACCATATTTCCAGGAAGCTGCTGTTTGAGCATCTGCCTTAAATATTGATTTGATGCTACGCCACCCGAGCATACGAAATCAATAGGGGCGCCGGCTGGAATCTTTCCAGCATGTGTGGCATTTTTGAGTGCTAACTTCACTTTAGTCACTGTGTGAAAGAATATGGCTCGCTGGATCTCTAACGCCAATATCGACCGTTCTTCGTTTGATAACAAGGGTGAGTTTGGATTCGAATCAGATGCCTTCTTTTCTAAAATTCGCTTGATGGCGGAGATAAACGCAGCGTAAGAGAAAAATGCTTTATCTTTCTGGAACTTCAATGGGTTTGGAAGGGCCCATGATTCATATTCCTTAGGAAGGCTCTCAGGAAACTTGCCCTGGAAATGTTCCTGGGTCAATTTCTCCATTTGCTGTCCAATCATCGAGCCCTTGATCTCGATTTCTCTTCCACATTTGTCAAGCATATCTCCGACAGCAATATCTATCGAATGGGCGATAATCTCGTGTTCCACCAAGCTCTTGGACAGCACCAAAATCGTATGTCCACCACTTACTAGAAGCGAAACAAATGGAAACGAAGGATCTCTACCATTCGTAAAGAATCGAGGGGTCAGTAAATGTCCTAGCATATGGTGTACCCCTACCAATGGGACGTCCCATGCTACCGACAGACCCTTAGCCAAGTTAAAACCTGCCGATAGAGCACCCATCATTCCAGGGCCTCTGGTAGCACATATCAAATCTATCTGTTTCCCTCCACTGCTATCATCCCTAGCAATTCCGTTATCACGAATTAATTCTTGAGTTAATTTAGCTAATGTCCGCTGATGATGGTCCTTAGCCTCCGATGGAATGATCCCCCCAACTTCTGAAGAGTCTAAAGAACAACTTCGAAGGTCTATCAATTGTGGATTTTTCGTTTTCGATTCTCTATTAATCAGGGCCAGAGATGTATCATCGCATGAACTTTCAATGGCTAGGACGTTATATCCCCGTCGCTGGCGTAGTTGGGAATGCAAGTGGTCTGAATTTTTCATGCATAAGACAGTTCTACCACCACTACGCACAACTGAACGCAGCATTTCTAATGCAACCTCTAATATCAACCCTTGTGGATATTTCTCACTGGAATAAGCCACAAAAGGTGATTTAGTGCCATATATTAGCAATCAATTTACGGTTGAGGTTTCCACAATGTCATCTCTTCTGGGCTGACAATAATAAATTTTGGCTGTCTCAGCTCACGCCGTGCTGGTGATTAAAAATTCAGCCCTTCTTGGTGACGTCAAACCAAAAGCTCGGCCGTGAGAGTGCGGACAGTCCGCGAGTCGATAGCGGGTGGGGTGGAGGGAGCAGCGAGATGCAGTTTGATCACGACCTTATCAGTAGATGTCGAAATAGGCGCTGGTTGGGCCATATTCTAGAGTATGTGAGAGATGTATTAAGAGGCCTGATATCTGATAATGGTTATCTCCTGTTCAATTACACTCAAAGCTCTCGAGCTAAGCATATCAAGTCGTCGTCCCGTACGGAACATTACAGTCGTGGGTCGGGAAGACCTTCCTAATTTGGCGGACCAGTATTGTGCATAAGACAAAAAAAAAAGATCCAACAAGAGTCCAATAAAAGCGCCTTAAGATCCTTCTTAAAAGAAATAACTAAGAGTCCAGTAACCTCAACAGCATTCGATTCTACAAGTATCTCCCCATCCTCATCCAAACATAAGATAATGGCTCCGCCCTTGTCGAAGAAGATCAGTCTGCCTAATGGCACTGAGTATGAACAGCCTTTAGGATTGTTCATCAATAATGAGTTTGTGGCCTCAGATGGTGGACAGTCGTTTGAGTCAATTGATCCTTCCACTGAAAAAGTGATTGCTTCTGTTCATGCTGCCCAGGAGGCTGATGTTGACAGGGCTGTTAAGGCTGCTCGTGCTGCTTTCAAGCAGTGGAAGAAGGTTCCTGCCGACGATAAGGCTAGATTGATGAGGAAGTTGGCTGATCTGGTTGAAGAAGAGCGCGAGCTGTTGTCTGCGATCGATGCCATGGACGCGGGAAAGCCTCGATTGACCAATGTAATGAATGATGTTGATGAGACCCTTCAGGTTCTCTATTACTGTGCTGGATGGGCCGATAAGATCACTGGTAAGACCATTGATGCCACTCCTACCAAGTTTGGATATACTCGACACGAACCTTATGGAGTGTGTGGACAGATCATCCCTTGGAACTATCCCTTAGCTATGGCTGCGTGGAAATTAGGACCTGCGTTGGCCACTGGTAATGTATGTGTGCTCAAAACATCCGAATTGACTCCTCTATCCATGCTGTACTTTGGTAAACTCGTTGTCAAGGCAGGATTCCCTCCTGGTGTAGTCAATATCATCTCTGGACTCGGTAAGGACGCTGGAGCTCCCTTGGCCTCTCACATGGATGTTGATAAGATTGCGTTCACTGGTTCTACCGCCACTGGTCGTCAAATCATGAAGCTAGCTGCTCTATCCAACTTGAAGGCAGTGACCTTGGAGTGCGGAGGTAAGTCTCCTTCGGTGGTGTTTGATGATTGTGACTTTGAACAGTCTGTCAAGTGGTGTCTGTTTGGCATTATGTATAACCAAGGTCAGATTTGCTCTGCCACTTCGCGAATTTATGTTCAGGATACCATTTACGATAAATTCGTCAAGGCCCTGGCTGAGGAATCAATCAAGACTTCAAAGGTGGGAGATCCATTCGATGACAAGGTTGAGCATGGACCTCAAGTTTCTCAAGGTCAGCAGCAGAAGATTATGAACTACATCGAAGGAGCCAAGAAGGAAGGAGCTAACCTGGTCCTTGGTGGCAACGTCCCTGAGCGAAAGGGTTTCTTTGTTGCTCCTACTATCTTCTCTGACTGTAATGAGGACATGACTATTGTCAAGGAGGAAGTCTTTGGACCTGTGGTCACTGTCTCCAAGTTCTCCACTGAGGAGGAAGCAATTGAGAAAGCTAACAATTCGTCATATGGGTTGGGTGCTGCTATCTTCACCGAGAACTTGAAGAAGGCTCACCGAGTTGCCGCTGAGATTGAGAGTGGTACTATATGGGTCAATTCTTCTAATGACACTGATATCCACTTGCCCTTTGGAGGATTCAAGACCTCTGGTATTGGTACTGAGCTAGGTGAGTATGGTATTCAAGTCTACACTCAAGTTAAGGCTGTACATATCAACCTAGGTAACGATCTGTAGTTAGGTCAATCATTGATAAATAGGTAATTTAAGAAGTATGACTTTGCAAGTTATGAGCAGTACTCAATCACACATAAAGGAGCGGACTTCTTGGAAGTCTAGTTGTTGCAGAATTAGAATTCTGCAAAAAAAACATATTGACAGCGGTGAGGTTCGAACTCACGCCTCTTGCGAGACCAGCATACAAGTTATACCTGAAGCGGGCGCCTTAGACCACTCGGCCACACTGTCCTTACATATCAGTTTCTTGGAGTAAGACCATGATGTGATAAAACCGGTAATAGACTCTAGCTTATCAGGTAATCCTTTGACGATGACCCTTTTACCAGGGCTGTCGTTTCAATTGTAAGAATGGAATACCATGCAGTCATCCGGTTAGAAGTTTCGGCAGCTACGGCTGTTCCTGTTTCTCATATTTCTCGTATACATACTCGTCAACAATTGTAGTCTAGGCTGTATCAAACTACCTAAGAGAATAAAGCTGTCGGGATAACTTCAGTTTAAGAAAACCGCAGTAGAGGTACAATAGTTCTAAATACGTCTAGTATTCTACTTTATTATGAACAACAATTAAGAGAATAGCTCTTCTTATATACAACGAATAGATATGTGATAAGTTGCAAGTGATCAGTGCCTGGTAAGCTATCGGGGTGTGCTAATGCCGCACTCTCCGGGCCAGCCCCATCACCTGTAAGCCTCTCTCACACCCTCATCATTTTGAGATAATAATTCGATCGTAGTTTATCTTACAACCAACTGTCAGCGTAGATATATAATACAGAGACATATTGTGGCTGCCCTCCGTTAGGTGGTAAGTTCAATATGGATGATTCCATTTCCTTGGAGGAAACAAATCGAATCCGTGTTTCTCTAGGACTAAAACCAATTGAACCGGAATCTAAGCAGGAGTCTAAAGACTCCACTCCTCAAAAGTCGGAAACGTCTGTTACAACGAGCTCGAGCCAGGATGGAGATGCACGCAAAAATTGGATCCAGAAACAGGAGGAAGATTCTAGAGCTAAGGAAGCTCTCCGAATTCGTGAGAAGATCACGGCCGCAAAAGACCGCGCTCGACAGGTCCGTATTGGCCGAACTCTGGGAGAGCTTTCCGAGGGTGAGGACGAAGAAAATGATGCCGCTAGTTTTTTGGCGAGATTAGATAAGAGAAAAGCAGGAAAACAAAGACAAGGTCGCTCTAAAGGTACCGATAGCCGTGATAAAAATGCCGAGCGTTCTGCTCCAAAAGCCAAGTCTGAAGCCTATTCTTCTTCAGACCTGGTGGGTCTCAAAGTTTCACATGATCCAACAGAGATCAGTGAAGAGACTGTGCTCACTTTAAAAGACAAGTCTGTACTTGATGAAGGTGATGACGAACTAGAGGCTAGTAATCTGATTGAAAAGCAAAAGATAAAGGAAAACTTAGAGAGCAAGAAGGGACTAAAAAGGTACAATGGTTATGATGACCACGAATTTGACGAACTACAAAATGATACAGCAAATACCGATCTACCTGCCGATTTAGATGGTGCCCAATTAGGCGGATTTGTAATTACCGATGACTCTCTACAGCAGCACGAAGAAGCACATTCTAGGCCCAAGGCTTCTCATTCGATTGATTTCGCTAATACAATTGCAAAAGAAGATAATGAGCTAACCTCTGACTACAAGCCTCCAAAATTCAAAAAACGATCTAAAGCGACAAAGCTGTCGAATTCTCGAAAACGACTGAGACTGAATGACGATGATTTGAAAGCAATCAGTATCAGTAGCTCGCAGTCGATTGAGGATGATGATGTAGATATTCAAGCTCTCCTAACGTTGAACCGCCGAAAAGTACAGAATCATGCCAAAATACGACCGGACGAGATTGCTGAAGATATATTGAATTCGAACCCGTCTGAAAATCCTGAGGATGCATTTAATGGATCTGTAGATAGCTCTTCCCAGCCAGGTCTTGTCCTCAAGAGCACCACTGATTTTCTTGCATCAATTAGTGCTGATACAGAGAATAAGGCAACAGCTGATGATAGAATCAGCATTTCTATTTCCCAAGGCGAAAGCTCGGAGCTAGCCAGTGAAAATGAGGCTGCGGGATCAACTGTACCAGACACGAGTGAAACTGTGAACTCTCCCATTATTGAACAAGACGAGAGCGATTCGCCTAGCAAAAATAACTTCGAACCATCGGAAGATACTGAGCCGCTCGCAGTATCAGGAGGAGTTGGCGGTGTACTCAAACTACTACGTTCTCGTGGAGTCATGAAGAACGACTCTGAAGAGTCCATGAAACACACTAAAGATAGTGAGAGGAAACGATGGGCGTTGAAACTACAGCAAGAGAGAATTGCTCGAGAAATTGAGTTCAGAAGACAAAAAGAAGAGGAGCGACGTAATGGAAAGTACAACAATCTATCTTTAAAAGAACGAGAGCTTGTTGCGGCCAGAGAGAATCGGGAACGAGAACTAGAAGAAGCTCGTCTGGCTCAACGACAATTCCAGAACTACAAGCCTGATGTTAATCTCAAGTATTTCGACGAATCTGGCCGCGAGCTGAGTACTAAAGAAGCATACAAGCAACTTTCTCACCAGTTCCACGGCGGTCAGAGAGGGAAAAATAAGATGGAGAAGCATCTGCAGAAGTTAGAAGATGAACAGAAAGTTGAGGCAGCTCCTATTTTTGAGGCTTCTGAATCAACTTCACAGTCCGGAGTAAGACTTCAATGAGAACATGCATTTAATGAACCAATACTAATATGATTAAAGGTGAGTGAATCAGAATGTATCATTTATGTATAATGTATATTCCTGCACCAGTAATGTCTTTCAGTCTATCATCTAGAAATCATTCAGTGTTTTTTGATGCTATCGTGTTCGGCTAACGAAAGACGAAGAGCAAACTCAAGATCGCTGTCAATGTCACCCTCAGGGGGTTGACTCAATCGTTCACGAATCATAGCATCCTGACCAGATCGAGATGACTCAGGAGCAGAGGTTGTGAAGTCATTATCTTGATAGTTGAAGTCAGTAGCACTTTCAGAAGCTTCCAACGACATCTCTATTGCTCGTTTCAGTTCATCATCGCTATCAACATTAGAAATTTGATTAGAATCCGACTCTAAGGAACGCTGGATTGCACGATTTAGTTCGTCATCTTCATTGTCATGAGCAACTCCAGTTCCACCATTAATACTCGTTTCTTCGCTTTGAAGCATTGCTCCACTAGAAGTCGAAGGAACTGCAGACTGATCTTGACTGAGCATTAAAGCATATTGCAATTGGTCGCCTTCACTCAATCCTTCTGCCCCAAACAGCTCATCCATTCTCTCATTGTGCATTCGTAACTCAGTAATTTCTTCCTCCTCCACTCCCATAAGCTGGATATCATTCTCAATCTCGCGATTCAAATCACTACGAGAGATATCAGAGGAGTCGTAATTGAACTGAGGACCCCTTCGCTTCTTCCTAACTCCTCGTTTTTTTACTCCAGAGGCTTCAATATTCGCACCAAAGTCAAAGTATTGAACAGCAGATCCAACCACAATCAGGCCATGAGGATTGGAGGGATCTGAGTCTATTTCGAGCGCAGTAATAGGCACGAGGCCCCGCTGGCCATGTTCTCGATTAGGTAGTGTCCTCATGTTTAGAGCACGTTTCGAAAACCGAGAAGAAACAATTCTTAAGTATTCTCCAGTAAGAAGTTCGTATGCAATAGTCACGCCGTTATAGGATCCCACAAGTAAGACAGCCGAATTCAGTGCGATTGCAGTGACACCATGTAGGTTAGGGATCTCGACCTGGAAAGGAGACGGTGAAACCCTCAGTGGAGGGATCGTCCTAGTAGATACGATGGTGCCATTTTGGACAACATTAACTTCTTCTTCCTCTGTTTGAAGCACCCAAACATAAATGAGATCACGAGTGGTACTAGCCGCCAAGTAACGTCCCTCCTTACCTGGAACATCTCTATGGGCAATTCCGGGTTGATGAAAGTTGGTAGAGTCCATAGATATTGCTGTAACCTGGCCTTGGACGCTAAAGTATGAAATTTCTTGAGACTCGGGTTCTGAAGAGATTCGTATTCGGGCGATTCCTGAGTCCGTAGCATAAACAACAAACCCAGAGCTGAAATCAGCTTGGAAAAACTTTAAAGATTCATCAGAAGGTAATGCATCGGTTGAGAATGGAGATGTTGATAAAACAGGAGATGGCGGTACTGATGTCTGAGCTGAAGCTGGCGGGCTAACTGTAGAGTTATTGAAATTGACCTTTCCTAAAGACGTAGGTTCTGCATCTTGACCAAAGATTCCGTAAACCTCACCAGATGCCAGGACAAAAAGAGCACAATCTCTACGATGGTCACCCGTGATGGCCACTACTGGAGAGTCCACTTTTGCATCATACCTCCTCATAAGTTGGCCCTCCTCTAAGTCCCATGAATACAGATGTCCTTCAAGATCTCCAGTGAGTGCACCAAAAAATTTACGAGATTCACTATTATTCTGACGAGGGGACTCATTATGATTGACCCAGCAACAGCATACAGTAGTGGTGTGTCGCTCCTTCATTACCACGTAGTCATGGATTCTTGTATCAGTAGAAAACAAGACCGCGCAAACTCTTCCATCTACCATACCGTATACCATTCCGAATCGCGATCCATCAACAGCTACCACATCAGATGTCACCTGGAGAGATTTTTCAGTGTACAATCTAGGAGTAGCAAGTTTTCCCTTGCTATGATCAGAAATAGCACCAAACCCAATTGGTTTAGAAAAAAGAATAGCTCGAGAAAATGCAAAGTCTGCAAACACATTTGTGATTTGTGATACTTGCCCGTTAAACGAAATGTTTTTCGCAGACCCCTTACGCCATCTGTGGATAATTTCCAGTCTTTTCAACAGCTCGGTACGCCATTTCAAACTCGGGCTTACTCTATAAAATCTGCTTACAGCAAACATGCGCCCAAAAGACCCTCGCCATGAAGCATCGTCTATCAGTACATCATGCCAATGATGGCAAACTAAAGAGCATGCATCCAGATCCGTAGGATTGAGAAGAGAAAAAACTTCTACCAGCACTTCCGGTAAAAGATTACCAGCTAGTGAGCTAACAATTGTATGACGGTCGCCATTTTGATCCTCATCCGAAGAGCTGATGGGGTCGTATTCTACACCTTCGTTTTGATAGCTCAGTCTCTCGTAGTACAAACCTTTGGGCATATACACCACACTAGGGTTAGAACCCCTAGAACTGATAGTGTAGGATAAGTTTAGACCACCCGGTAACCTGAATCGTTACCACTGAGATCTAATAGTTTAAAAGGACAAGCACCAATATGATAACAGTCCCGACTTTAAGTTCGCTTAGTCTACAAAATTTGGATAGACTCTGGATGATATCAGGATAGAGTTTGCATAGAATTTGGATAGAATCCGGAGGTCTATAGTGTATGTTTACGAAATCGTTCGCCACTTCGTAGTGGTCTTCATGTAAGCTTCAATTTAAAGATTTCGTCGTCAACCTAGAACACGTGCGCCGCACGTGCCTCCATTGAAGATGGCTGGATTCAATAGATACTGAACCCCAAATCTACAACCCCTTCAATTATGTTTAGCTTCTAGTCATTATCCAATATGTATTATGAATTATAGCTTTTCATTTCGCACTGTATTAGACATCCACGGTCGACTCATGACAACTAACAATGCTGCCAAAAGATTGGTTAAATGATGCAACATGAATGCATGTAGCATACCGTACATTACACAGTACAAAGCAGCGTACACCAAGAACAGGACGATGAGCCTTAGTTGAGAAACAGTGAATCGGGGTAACATTGCTCCAGAATAGAGATTCTCCACCAGTAAGAGTACCGGCAAGACTGATAACACATTATGATGCGAAGAAAAGAAGATAGTCTTGCCAAGACTAAGGCTATGTAGCCATACAATCACAATTGGAGCATCAATTATTGTAGTCTGAAGTAGAATCATTGAGATTGTGTCATTGAGCTTAAGGAAGTTGGCACGGTTTGGCATTTTGGTGGGAATGGCTGCAGTATGGAGTAATTGTAATATCGCAGCCAACACAAACGCAAACTGGTAAGGGAATACTGTTCCTGCAAGCACAGATAACACAAATACAGTAGATAACCGTCTAATAGTGTTAGTCCTGACCTTGGACTCTGATGGTCGAAGGTATCCAGTAGCCTCAATTATGAATCCTATAACTTTCAAGATCAGCTTGAGAACCATGAAAGTGATGCCACATAGCCCTATCGCTACTACCGCAAATACAGGTCCTAAAAACCAAAAGCTCGCATCCAACAGACCCAAATAGACATCATGCTGGACAAAATTGGGGTTGAATAGACCAAGGGCAGCCACATTATTATGCTCAATAGGAATCTGAACCCATTTCAGAATTCCAACAATCAACTCATTGGATGCTGCAAAATGTATGCCAATGAGCAGAAGCATTATCTTGGGTAATTGCGAGATCAAAATATTCAACCCTTTCGAGTATGCAATAAAGTCTCCACTGCGCTTGTACTCAACCAGCTGAATGATCAAAACAAGCATGGTAGCAGCTAGCGGCATGGTAGCAGCAAGAATTCTATATCTCAGAGCTAAATTAGCAATACTGGCCCACAAATTGACTGAGATTTCTACCTCTAGCTTCGCATTCACAGATGGTTCGGTTATCACCTCCAAATGAAGTGCGTTGTGAACTGTAGAATCAATTGGTAGAAACGGGCTATCGCCATGAAATGATACAATGTTGTTCTTGTTAAGCACATTAACATAGAACCTTGACTCCTGAATGACGGAATGGCGTAACACAGGTGCGACCCATTTTTGGTCAATTTCTGGCCCATCTACTGATTTCACCTTAACGTTAAGAGATACCAGACTCGAAGTAACGGATTCAACAGCGATATCTAGAAATCCAGTGGCATTGAATCTATAGTTTCTGCTTGACAGTAGTAATGAAACAAGGGAACCATTAATAACAACATGCTGTTTGGGTTTGTCTGATCCCTGCAGGTTCGCATCAGAGTCTTCAGGAGCCAAAAACACCAGTGTATTGTACTGGCCAGAATCGTCTCGGTTGTATGCCCAAAGCCTGGTAGTCTGTTTGCTATCAAATGCATTCACGGAGTTCGAAGTTGATTCTGGGATAACCATTGCATCCTCTGACACATCTCGGCAGAGCCAGGTTATATTCTCAGTACTATCTGCAGTTCGGTGCGAGAGATCAACTACTCGTAAAGGGTAATCCACCTCCGTGCCAGACTTGCACAAGTAAACCTGACAGTTTTCAGATGAAGTTCTAATTTGAGCACCTCCGGTTAAAGAAAGATTGTATGCCCTAGGAACAGATCCAAATGGTTGAAGGTCTATAAAACCGTCCTGTATGATAACATCCTTATCATTTGCAAACAAAACAACATTGTCCTCATCTCCATTGCCTATAGTGCTAGTCTCTGCAGCAGAAGAGACATGATCTTGCAAATAGCTAGCTAACAGGTGACGCTTAAACGCTTTGAGCCTTTCAGATACTGGCAAGGTATTGCCCTCTGTATCAATAATATCAAATAACGCATTCCCCACAGCGGCTCGGCATTGACTGCACCAAACGACGGCCTGATGATCTATTGCGGTCCATACGCCAGGAATCGAGAGGGAGAATGTGGAGAAGCCATTCGATTCTGGGACAATTGACGACACCGCTGTATAATCGGCAGGTACAAGGGTATCAAGCCTACCGCCGCTTATGGAGATCAAGGTGACGTCGTCTAAAGGACCATGGCCCTCATCACGAGAAGTGGAGAAGGAATTCCGCCAAAAATTGTTGACGCGGTCGTATGCAGTATTGATATCTCTATCAAATGTGAGTGGGGGTAAGATATGAGGAGTAGAAAGAGTGATAATTGTATTGACCGATGCTTCGACGTAGTTTGGCAATGTCACTAAGGTCCTGGCTACAATGCCTCCCATTGAATGAGCAATGAGAATTACCGATGTTGGTCTACGAGACTGAGGAATATGTCCATATAATGAAAGAACGGTGGCAATTGCATCGTTGGTGTATTCTGCTTGGTCTAATAAAGTTCGGCCATGAAACGCTGTCAAATCTTCATGGAAATCTAGGAGAAAGAAATCAAAATTAGTATCATGAGGATGATTAAACCCCTCTAAAGTTCCATGAGACCTCTTTGCACAATATGATGCGATTGAGCGCCCTTGTTTGTATGAACCAGCATTCCCTGGGATGAACACCACTGGTACTCCATTTGGTTCGAGATTGTTTTCGTCCAATCCCCCACCTTCACGGTAATAATGTACTGAATAAATGTCGTTCAATCTAGCATTTGTTGATACCATTTCCGACACAGTGGCGTAATTTGGGTACATCCAAACTGCTTCACATCCTTTTGGTTCAGGATCATAAATTATAAACGACCAAGATACTAAGCCAATGAATATGGCAGAGATCAATTGAACCAACCAAAAGATACGAGTGGAGAAGCCATGAGTCCTAATGTACAATTCCATTGTAAAAGGTACCGCAACTGTCCTCTTCACACGATCCGTTAGCAGTCTCAATGACCAGCAGCACTCCCAGTGGTCGTTCCTGATCCTCCTTAGCCTACAATTCGCCTCCAGTTGGCCTGCAGTTGTACAGACAGCCATAACGAATGTGTACGGCTGGCTCCCCAATCACTAGCCTGGCGCGCTCACATTATGAACCAGGCATGGGAAGGCAAGCATGGCTCTGTGATTGATATCTTACCCCTGACTTGCGGCTTCAATTTTCTATCATGCTCAATCGGCACTTGATTCTACCTGTCATGCTCCAGTAGCATTTGTAAGCTGTTAGCGTACTTGAACCTAAATTAGCAAGGCATGTCCAGTCACTACAGTGCTTTAATTAGACTTTAGCCACATAGGCTTGGAGTACCGTACAAGAGGCATCGCTAAGGGCGGATTAGAGATCAAACCGGTTTGGTTCATGTTCTAGTATAGTTATGTGATACTTTATGGTGTTACAAGGTTTAAGATTCATATTATCGTTACTAAGTTATTGTATTATTACTAGGTTGGTCTGTTGGCGTTACGTTATATAGTTATATAATCTGTTCCTGGTGGTGTTCTGCCGTTGTTGCGGATTAACGCGCTCGGAATATCTTTTCCGGTTTTTGTTTTTTGTTTTTTTGGTTTTTGTTTTTTTTGTGTTTTTGTGTTTTTCCTTCTTTTTTTTTTTTGCTTTTTTGTATTTTTTATTGTTCTTTTTGTTTGTTCTTTTCCAGGAGATTTGTGCCTTACGTGGAGACTAACTTAGGACCCTTTGAATACTTATCGATCTTATAGTTTGAGTATTCATACTATTGCCAGCATCCTAAAATAACTATAAGGAAATTGTTGACGTTATCTGGTTCATATCATCATACACTAGCTCAAGGTAGGTGCATCCAAGCCCCGTTGGACTATCTCATTCGCTTTAACCTACTGCAGTAGGGATATTTGTTTGATTTGATACTGAGATCTTTCCATATTAGAATCTGTGACGGCATTCCATAACATAACTAGTTTTGGAAGGTTTAACTATCATCTTTGGAATCACATTGAACTCTTGTATAGTAGTAGGGGGTTGTGTCAGTGACAAGAAAGTGAGGATTTTGAGATCTAGAACCATCATTCTCTGTTCGTGACTGCTCTGTGTTTCGGTACTATCATTCTCTGTAGTGACAACCGTCTGCTTTTTGTATTTGATCGTTAGTAGAATGCTGGTGTCTTCAGGAACCTCCAGCTTACCACTGGACAAGAATCATTTGGATGCTCTTGAACCAAGATCCTTTGACCTACCATCGAGGGGATCTGATTCTTCTTTAGCATCTTCTTCGCTCGCATCTATTCATAACACCGACAGTTCAACTCCCCCGTCTCGAGTGTCCACTCCTCGAAATAGTGGTGCATTTGGTGGAGATCGAAGATCTTTATTTGCTCGACACAATACCAATACCATTAATCACCTAAATGGATCGGGGCTTCATAACAAGAATGGTATCGTTGATGCTGATGGTATGGGTGGCCCATCTGTAGGGTTCTCCAGCAGTCATAATCGTGCTCGAGCTCGAAGCTTTTCCGAATCTGGACAGGATGCCATTCGTAAACTGGCTGTCCCAGTTAGTTTGCCATTAGTTTCTTTGTGTCTGGGGTGGTATTCCACATCGGCCATGTCAAACACCCTCAACAAGTCGATTTTGAACATGTTTCCATTCCCTGTGACTCTGTCGTTGGTTCAATTCCTCCTGGCCGTATGCTTTGGGTTTTTTACTCTCAGCTTAGCTAACAGCATTCCGAGGATTCGCCAGATCCTGCCCCGAGGGTTTGTTGGTCCTACTGCATCTTTTCGCATGCCTTCAAGAGACATTCTGATGGCCACAGCCCCTATGGGCATGTTCCAGCTCTCTGGGCATATTTTCTCTCACATGTCTACTAATCTTTTGCCAGTCTCCTTGGTTCACACAATCAAAGCACTATCACCGTTATTTACGGTCGCTGCTTACCGTCTTCTATTCAACGTACGATATGATGCTAAGACATATCTATCGTTGGTTCCTTTGACAGTTGGAGTGACTATGGTTTGTGCCACTGAAGTCAGTGCAAACTTTTTGGGAATTGTCTACGCTTTGTGCGCTGCCTTAATTTTTGTTTCTCAAAACATGTTTTCCAAAAAGCTGTTAACTCCAGATGACAGTAACAAACTTGATAAGCTCAACGTACTCTGTTATTGTTCCTCTTTGGCTTTCTTGTTCACTTTTCCGTTATGGTTGTTTGGAGAAGGACTAATCATCATCAAAGGTTATGTGTATAGTCGTCCATTGTTGGTGGGCCAAGACCTCAATGCCGCTGGTACAGCTGTCGATGTATCGGTAGGATGGCTATTAACCGCGTTTGTGTTTAATGGACTAGTCCATTTCCTACAAAATGTGTTAGCGTTTCAAGTTCTTGGGATGGTGAGTCCAGTAACATACTCAGTTGCTAGTCTGATTAAACGAATTGTGGTCATTACCGCAGCAATTATTTGGTTTGGTCAACAGGTGACTTCGATTCAAGGATGGGGGATTTTGCTTACATTCTTGGGGCTCTATATCTATGATAGAGTCGGAGGGGACCGCAAGCATAAGTATCAATCGAAATCGAGAATTTTACCCAAATAACCTAATGTCAATTGAACATATTTATAAATCAGGGCGTACCCCTTTTTGCATGCTATAAAGAATAATTCAACCACAGGTTGATCTGATTGGGATCTGATTAGAACTGGATTAGTATTCCATTATTCCGTACATAGATTCAAAAATAAACCACTTTTTTTTCCTCGGATCCTCTAATGCTTAGCAGTAGGGGCCTCTCCAGTCAGCTTGGCTACTGCGTCCTTGGCCATGTCTCCCATTCCTACCATACAGATGGTTTGCCAGATGCCCAAAGCGATTCTAGGAGCAACTCCTCGATACAGGCCCTTTAAGCCATTGGAATCATAAATATATTTGAACGTCTTAGCTACCGTCAGGTTCTTTGGTCGGTTTGGATCATCAGTCTTGGATTGCATCTCGATTCTAATAACTTCGATTGGCTGATTCCATGCTGAAAGAGCACCACCAAACGTAGATGCCATAATCTTTTCATATCCATTGAGCTTATCGTTGTCACCTTTACCAGTAATAGATCGGATTCCATTCTCTCCCAGTCTACTGAGTCCAAATCGTGAACCCCAGTTAGTACACTGGCGAATGGCAACGGCATTGACTCCCTTATTGATTCCACGGATGCCTTCTCGGCGATAAATGTCAGAAAACACAGTCCAAGTAGACGCAGGCTTGATTCCTGCCGCAGCCTGTTTATGACGAGTAATTTCAACGGTCTTCATAGAAGTAGTAAATCCAACGGTGAGATAAGCCTGAGCAATTCCTCCAGCCATTCCTCCAAGAATACCCCCGACAAAGGGTTGTGCACCAAACTGTTTTGCTCTATATTCAGTCTCGGCGGAAACAAATAGTAACACCGCTCCTTTTGTGGATGCTTCAATCCAAGCCCAGGGAATTAATCCTTGGTAGAATCCAAAGAAGCCTCCTCTTGACACCACTCTGGAGATTGACTGGGCAAATGAATCAGTTCTGTTAGCGGCCATGGTAGTTTTGACTACTTCTAATGGTTGGCCCAAAGTGGTGACCCTAGAGTAAGTTAGTATTGGTTAAAGGAAGATTTAGCCATCCTTCATTTTACCACGTCCCTTAGCCTAATCACAGCTTAACTTACTCAAACATATTCAACCCAGCACCCAGCAGAATATTGCTGAAATTTACAGGCTTCTTCTTTGTCTCTGTCATCTTGCTTCTATGTCTCTATTATTTAATACCAACTATAAATCAACAAACCTGGGATTTGGATTCGACCTGATGGTTAGTAGATAGTCAGACGAATTCAACCTCGAACAAATGAGGGGTGTGTTTCAGCCGTTCGTCTTGTTGAAAATCTCAACAGGATGGGCTCAACAGATTTCCGACTCAGGGGAGCGATAGCGAGTGTGAATTCAATTAGCCAGGTAGAAAACAGAGAAAGCTCTTTTTTGAAGTGTGAAGAATGCAACAACGATAACTTTTGTACCTGAACAGCTGGAGATAATTTGCTTGATCTCCTGATATCCACTAAGCTATAAGCAGGGGTCTATTCTGTTCGCTTTAGCGGCCCGTCCCCACAAACCTCGTTGGCCTCCGGAAGAATCCGTAACGAGGGGCCTCGGAAATGGTCGGGGAAGATAAGCTGCGAAAATGCTAGCCAATAAACAGTAGGAGGTTTGAAATAGGGAAGGAAATAGCACAATTGGGTTCTTGAACACCTGGGTTACGGGGTTACTGAGTTACTTGGGTACTTGGTAACAGTATTACTGGGTTACTGAGTTACGGGGGTAATAGGTCACTGTTTGAGCTACTGGGTTACTGGATTCCTGGGTCCCCTGGGCTTCCAGTTACTGCTTAGATTGGTTCAGGTTATGGTGCGGCCCACCACGAAAAGGTAACGGGTGACAGAATTATAGGAGAGTCAGTAGCAGTACAAGAATTTACTATCTAATTATCAATTAAGATCCAACCTTAGCCAATTCAGCTGACAATAGAATCTGCAATTGACTCCTCATTATTACTCATTGAATTATGTCAGTACATCCATCACCCTCTTCATAGCGGATCAAACTACCGACTGCGAATGCGCCTCCGAGTTACAGTCCGGAATTTGAATCGGATTTGGAATCGCGAATCACTAGGAATATGAAGCTAGTGTGGGAAAAAATCCGGTTCTACCGTCACGTCGTCAGATTCGAGTGTTTAGTCTAGTCTCCATAGCTTATTTTGACACCTCGAAATATGCATGCAGCATTGCTCTCTTTGCTGAGATCCTAGAAGCAGGATCATATGCCAACAGCTGCTCTAACAAATCCACTCCAAGGTTGTCAAGAGCAGGAATATGCTCACCTAAATCTCGGCGATGCCATTTAGGGAATGAAGTCTTAAAATTCGGCAGTGAAGTGACTCCGGGCCATACATCCTCAGAAGGAGTACCAAGAACACGGAAAATCTTAAAGATCTCGTCAATCTCTGAATCGCCTGGGAATAAAGGCTTGCGAGTTACCATCTCAGCAAAAATGCACCCAATTGACCACATATCGACACCGGTAGAATACTGACGACCTCCAAGCAAAATCTCTGGAGCTCGATACCACAGTGTGACTACCTCATGTGTATATGTTCTTAGAGGGACTCCAAAAGCTCTAGCAAGACCAAAATCAGCCAGTTTGAGGTTGCCTTCTTTATCGATCAGAAGGTTTTGAGGCTTGAGATCTCTATGTAATACCCGATGAGAGTGACAGTACTTAGTTCCTTGTACCAACTGGCTCATAAATCGTTTGACCATCGGTGGCTCCAATCCTGCGCCTGCTGGAATAGATTCCATATACTTTTTAAGATCCATATCTAGAAATTCACAAACAAGATATAACTTATGTGAATCAGAATGAACAATGTTATACAGCGCCACAATATGGTTATCTCGCATCTCCTTTAGAAGCGAAATTTCTCGAATAGCTGTTGATGGCACACCTTCATCTTCAGCTTCTAAACGAATCTTCTTTAAAGCAACTAGTCGATTACCATTCAGAGTATCTCGGGCCTTATAAACAACCCCATAAGTTCCCTCTCCGACCTTTTCCAACTTCTGATAGTTAGACAGGTCAACCATGATGATAGAACAATGTGTAAAGTTGATTTATCTATTCGCTGGAAGGGCTGCTTTTGTATTGGTCGCACAAGTTGCTTGGCTCCTTCTGTCTCCACCGTCTGAAAGCTCTGATTTGAAGCTTTGAGATGTATATAGATTTTACCCGTACTACTACCTATTGCCGACCCGTAGCCACAGTAACTTGTATTGAGTGTGCGTGTTTGTTATCGTTGTTTTCTTCCACTTACTTAAACAGTTATCAACCCAGGTGCTGTCTTCTTTCCACGAATATCACTTTCACAGTCTATCCTCTGACCTTGCCCAGTAATTTATCGCGGCCCTACTCCTTGAAGCAACCTTTTCTTCTAACTACCTGTTGCAATGTTGACGCGTTGCCAAACAAAAATACAAACGTTCGATCTGATCCATGCGGTCTTCTACTATAGGACTCTTGTGGTGTCGGTTGCTAGGGCAACTGTGGTGTGCGGCTATGCAGGGACGAAAGACCGAGAGTGGTTTGAGGCATAGAGAATTGATGTATTGACAATTAATGTACTAATGTACTCACGCTAATGTAATGATAACATAGTGGTAAGATTTTTATCCTTAAATCCAATATACTCTTTATTCATTCCCTTCGAATTGATAGGTTGTACTTGTGGTCTAAATGCTGTTATTTGTTCTTAGCAGCCTTCCTCAATGCTCGTCGCCTAATATCTCGGTGCATTTTATAGTTGATGGTGCTGACAATGGCAGAGAAGGCTCCAAACGTGTTTTCAATCAGCCAGTGGAAGAGCCCATGACTCCAGTAAGGTGTAGAAGTCGCAAACCGTTCTTGAGCACCTCCTCGACGGCCAATGTTAGCCAAAGAAGCTGCCACAAATTGCTTGGGTTGTGGAATCAGTGCTGAAGAACGACGAACCTTAGACATTGCTGATACCACAAGATATGACAACACGGTCTGAACATCAATACCTTGGGGCTTTAACTCTTGGGCCAAAGCAGCGCCCCATGCTTGGAGAAAAGCCTTGGATCCCGAGTAAGTAGCCAAAAGAGGAGTGGGAGTCAGTCCGGAAAAGGATGACATTGTGAGAATGAGTCCCCGCTTAGCAATTCCCTCAGCTCGTGCTTTCAAAATATATGGAGTGATGATCTGGGTGAACTTGAGGGTGGCGGTGTTGTTAACAGTGATGATCGAACGTAGCTCGGCCTCTTCAGTTTCCAAGAATGGCACAGGGATCGAGTGCGATACCCCAACATTATTGATCAGAATTGTCACCCCTCCTTCTAAGGAAGCAGCAAATGCATCCAGAGCAGAGTAATTACCAGGAACATCGGACGCCGCATCAAACGCAAGATAAGCGGCCTTGACCTTATACTTGGTCTCGATCTCGGCTTTGAGAGCTTCAAGTTTTGACTCTGTTCTGGACACCAACCCAATATTAAACCCTCTGCTTGCAAGCTGGATGGCGTATTCTTTGCCAATCCCATCCGAAGCACCAGTTACAATTGCCCATGCATTCTTCTTAGAATTTGCTGCGCCATACTTTTTCAAACTAGAAGCTGGAAGAACCAGTAAATCAGCAACTGTTGCAAAGAGTGATAGGGTGAAGACAGTAATCTTCAATAAACCTATCACTGCAATCAATCCAGCGATGCCTCCAACCAGAGGGTATTTTGAAACCACCGCGCTGGCTTCAGTGGAGAACGCCAGAAATCCTTCTATACAAGCACACACCATTTCTACTATGCTCTGATAACTACTGTTGCTATTTAAACCGACTTGTGAAATGATGAATACTGCGGAGAGAGAAAACCATTAATAAAAAAAGGGAAATTGTCACGTGATGCTTCAAGAATAACTAATCACCGCAATTGGTAGATTCCAACTAATAGCCCAAGATCTCGATAGACTTTTTCTATTTTACTTCAGTCTCTTAAATTGCCGCTATGTGCCACTTTGGAGGGTAATTGGATGTCTACAATATCTGAGCAACTGGTGCTCTTAGGTGCGAGGCTTAAGTTTGTCAAGGTATATGGTCTATCAAATTGCTACTACTACTACTACTGCTCTTCTGTTACGCCTACTACTCCTACTACCGTTCTCCTGTTACTCCTACTACTGTTCTCCTGTTACTCCTACTACTGTTCTCATTCTCTCTTACTGCTGTTCTCCTCCTCTCCTGCTACTGCTCTCATGCCGGTATCTTATCGTCCATTACAAATATTTCATCAATGATGACATCATCAAATCTGTAACATACTAAACCTTGGTTCCAATCCTGATAAGGGTACCTGGAACCTGTAGGTTGAATACCAGTACAATTGGTTATATTTTCTTCCTTGTGATATTTCTGGCTAATAAGGTTGTTTTATTACTTTCCCTTGTAAACTAATTGATAAACTACTCGATAAATTGCTTTATAAACTACTTTATAAGCTACCTGGTATCTTGCTTAGAGTTCAAGGACCCCTGGCATTCTCTGACGCAAGTGGTAACAAAGAAACATCATACCACGGAGAAAGTCCATTCGGGAAATGTTTACAAGTTGCGGGTTTTGAAGAAACAGTTATAAAATAGCATTCAGAATCTTGAACAGTTGGTGCGAAAAAACGTGAATAGGGTATCTTATAAGACGGAGATAAGCGAGCATAGTAATGGTTACAAGAATTGCGGATCGGCCTGGACCTATTGGATCTGTTGAACCGGTAGCTTCGGTAGGAGTGGTGGCTCCGGAGATGCCTATTGATGTGTCGTCCGTAAGATTTGAGCCTGCCGCTATTCTTACAGGGCATAGGAATATGTTTGCCTGGGATAACCGGCTGCAGCGAGAGCTGAGTATGATCAACCCAGGGTATGCAAATTACCTAAAAGACGGCTCAGTTCCTGAAGGTACTCAAGACCCTCAAGCAGCATCTGAAATATATGATAAGGCTCTTGATGCTGCCATTCGCAGCAATGCAACCTCAGCTCCACGAGCGATGATAAGAAACTATCATGGGTTCACGGCGTTGCAAAAGCTTCGATCAGTCTATTCGCATGACGTGGCTCGTCACTGTGTGGATATGGTTAAGAATGGGCTTGGAGTTTCTCAAGGCCCCGATCTTGGATTGCTGGAGCGGACTCTACGAATCGATAAGACATGGCAACAAATCCAAATGGCAGGTTTGACCATGAGTCAGTTGTATGCAATTTTCTCCATTCTGGGGTTTCGCAATGACCGTCTCATTGATGTGTTGCGTCAGGGTGAATACAAGTCTGAGTTAGAGGCTGAGAATGTCCATTTGATTCTTCAACAAATCGCTACCAAGGAACCAGCGATTATGAACGACGTTGAGAATGACAACGTACTGGATACCCAAGAGGCTCGAGTTCGGGAAATGAAGCGTAGAACCCGAAGTGGTAGGCTACGGCCCAGAGATGCTTCTCATAGGTGTACTAGATGTGGATTTCTTGGGCATCGATCCTCATTCTGTAAACTCGATTGGCACTCCATTCAACGCTATCAAAATGCGCGTCGAGGAAAGGATTCTTCTTTTACTACAGATGATTAGGCCCTCTTAGCATTTCGGTATGGGCAATATATTATCTACTCCTACCATCTTATACACACCAGGCCCAACCAATCCTATACACAGATCTAATCAATCCTGCACACAGATCTAATCATTCCTAAGCACAGATCTAATCAATCATATGCACATACCTAACCAGGAATATACACTAGACCCTGATATAATGTCCTGAGCCTGGGACTACTCATCATCCACTAATCATCACGACATTGATCGCTAGAATGATCAAATATCCGAGTTGTTCTCGTCGTATCCGATAATTACCTAAAATGGACTTATCAGATGTTACTAGTGGAAGATCAGCCTCACTGATCTTTGCAGCCGATTAGTTCAAGTCGGAATCAGATAGGGCACCTTCTCGCATCCGATCTCGGCACCGTAATCTAGGCACCCTGATCTAACCATCCTAAGGCACCCTGAGGCATCATTCTCTGGATTGACAGTCTTGGCTTCATGTTCAGAGCACATTTGAACATCACGACCTATGGCGCAATCGTGTAATTTCTTAACTACGTGCATGTAATGCAGCCAGCCGCGTGCGCTTACGGTGAGATTGTGTGCTTTTTCACAGGCCTTGCGTGATCCGAGGACAGTAAGAGAAAGTTGATGAGTTGATTTCTCATCATTATCAAAGGCGTGAGCAGAGTAAATCAGGTAATCGGTAGCAATTCTCATGTTGAACTCAATGTCAGGGACCAGGCAAGTAATAATTCAGAAGAAAGCCATTAACAATTCAGCCATTGAACCTTCGTCAGGGGTCCTATTATTCAGCTCTCACATGTGGCTCTATGAACTGGTCACGTTTGTACCCTCCACACACAGAGGGTATATGATGCATGAAGTATGACAAAAGACTGTATTAATCCCCTCCCTTGATTGCGTGATTTGGTGGTTTCCAACTCTTAAGTCGAACCATGCAGTTGACCCTCCGCTTCCGAGTGGCAAGGCATGGCAAATATGGTTGATGAGCGGGGCCCGAATTGGATTAGGGGTATATAAAAGACCGCTTCGTTCTTTCAAAGCAATTTGGCATCGCTAATTTATTTAAGGTTCAAAGTTCACAAATAGTTGGATATTGAATCTCTGAGTCGACCACCGTTCCCCACGAAAAGAAGGCTTCTACCAACAATGTCACCTCCTGCTGCTACTGTGACTCCTCCTAATGAATTGATTAATGCTGCCACTGAGAAATTGGCAAGGACTCAACTTGAATCTGAGAATCCTAAGAAACACCAGGTCAAATATAATGCCAATCAGATCGAACCTCCAAGCGTGACTCCTCCCGAACTAGCGGATCCCACTATTGCGTTGGGTTTGGATTCTATTGATGTTACTCATACCAAACAGTCTCTTAAACTGGCCAACAGCCGAAAGGCTGGAGAGTACAAATACGAACATCTTAAGCCTTTTTTCCCTGATGTCAAGTATGAGCCCTTGAAGGCTCACGCTTACACCGATCGGGCACTGTTTGCTGACAAGAGTTTCAAGAACTTGTTCAGTGCTGCTGAGGAAGTGAGGCACTTGACACCAAAAATTGGAACTGAATTAATTGGAGTCAACCTTGCCCAGTTAAACGATGCCCAGAGAGATGAACTAGCGCTTCTTACCTCGTACCGAGGAGTAGTATTTTTCAGAGACCAGAAAGATCTTGATGTTCATAAGCAACTGGACCTCGGTCGTCACTGGGGTAAGCTGCATATTCATGCCACTACTGGTCAACCAAGGGCATGGAAAGACCAGAACCTGGAGGAAGTTCATGTGGTATATTCCGATGAGAAGAGATTACCGTCAACTTCTTTCTCTCAAACTTATTTATGGCATTCAGATGTCACCTACGAGCTTCAGCCTCCGTCATACACTACTCTGAAGGTTTTGGACGGCCCTGACGATGGTGGTGATACGTTGTGGGTATCTGGATACGCATTGTATGATCAATTGTCTCCGGCCCTACAGAAATATCTTGAAAGCTTGACTGGCTTGCACTCTGGACATGAACAGGCCGATGATTCTAGACGAGACGGACGGCCGATTCGTCGAGAGCCAATTGTATCTGAGCACCCCTTGGTTCGTACTCATCCTGTGACTGGATACAAGTCCTTGTTTGTTAATCCTGGATTCACTAGAGCAATCAAAGGAGTTCCAAAGGCCGAATCTGATGCTATTTTGAATTATTTGTTTTCTCTGATTGCTACTGCGCAGGAATACTCAGTTCGATTCAAGTGGTCTACCAACGACCTTGCTCTATGGGATAATCGAGTAACCATACATTCTGCTACCTATGGATTCTGGCCCGCACGCCGTCATGGGATCAGAGTCACTACTCATGGAGAGGTTCCATATTTTGATGAGTCAGGGATTTCACAACAAGCTCAGCTCGACAAGGCGCTTGGATTGCGACGAGATCTTGATGGCACTCACAAGGCCAACTACAACGATTAAACCAACTGAGGTTGAAATAAATATATGAGTAATGATCAAATAATGCAATGAAATCAGCCTATTCCAATATTAATCCACATACTATCAGGTAAAGCTAATCCGTTTAGTTATCGTCTTGTTACAGTCTTGTCGTCTCGTGCATGTCCAGTCTAGCAGCAATCTTATCGAAGCTATGGTGGCGTAGTCAATGGGATTGATTATCTTTGTCAATCATCACATCATTCGTACCATCTCAGGGGTATTAAAGGCGTACCACTCCATGTTCTGGCAACCTTGCTACATGACGCCATTCACATTCTCCTGACCCTAAGCCTGGGGTCTGTGGTAGTACGGGTGGTGCTGGGGGGTAGCCCGGTGGTGGCCGGTGGTGGCTGGTGGGGACTGGGGCTTGGCTGCCTGACTGTTGCGTGGTCGTGGGTTGCTTTGCAGTGGGTTGCCAGTGGGTTGCCCGGTGCCCGTTGCCAGCTGGTTACCTGCTTGCATTCCACTGCGGTAGGCATGGGGGCGGAAACCCTAGTTAATTGGGCCTGCACGTACATGCCAATGGTTAGTGTGGTTCAGTGGTACCCAGATCCAAGGCAAGGCGGAGGAGGTAGTATTTGATTCAAAGACAATGACGACATTGGCAGGTAATGAGGTGTTAGCGAGTCCGATAAGATTTAACAATACGAGGAGTGGGAATGAGTACGAGAGTGGAAATAAAGAGGGGAGGGAATGAGACGAGAATAGAGATATGGAGGAGAGCGGAATCTGTATTACTGTAGTGTATTTAGATCCATAAAGAGCAGTATTTTGGAAGCTTAATAGTGTAACATTGTTAATTCACTGTTTGGTATATTCAGCCAGCCACATGGATTACTGGTGACCATACTATCATTGAAAGAGGCAGTAGCCAACTCCTAAATTGACCACATCCAACACCATACGCTATCAACTTGTCTCCGACCTATCTTCAACCTCTCCTACATATCTACCACCGTATCTACCATTATATCAACCACCATATCAACCACCATATCAACCACCATATCAACCACCATATCAACCACCGTATCAACCACCGTATCAACTACCGTATCAACTACCGTATCCTAGCTCTCTAACCTACTCAAGACTGTACCCTTAGTTATTTTTACATGAAGTCTTGTCTAAGACACAGCTGCACTGTTTACAGCATAGGTACTTAGATATTGCAGGTCTCCAATGCACAGTTGCGGCGAACTCGGGAAGGGTTAGTCGGGGCTACATAAAGTTGATAGGGGACGTATCTTGATTGTAGAGAGAAAGCTAGGCCATCAGAGGTATTCCCCTATCTTTGACACTTGTATCATCAATCACGAAGCAATCAATCGTGGTTTGTGTTTCTTTTATCCAGTTCTATCTGTACATTTTTGAGCTGTCGTTGTCACATTAAGTGGTGCAGTCACAATCTTCGGAACTTCAGGAACTTCAGGAACTGATTTTAAACAGGTGGCTTGCTTGTTAACATATATATGATAAGATTGGATCTTGTGTTAGCAGCAAGTTACAAGTTAACAACTGAGTAAGTATCTTACAGAAATGCAAATCAAACGTCATTATTGTTTGCTCTGCCTCATTCACTATTTTGCTTAGCATTTTTTTTTTTTTTTGATGCACCCGCCTTAGGATTGTTCAATACTAACTACAGCCTTCCTGCCAAACGTCACCGATTGTAAAAGGGGTTCGAGCACTGTTAAACAACCGGGCTAAGTACTTAACCACCTGGCGATCTCCTTTCTCCTGCGCATTTTCATTTACTAGCTGTTCTTGATCTACATCGAAGTAGCATCTCACAGCCACTACGAAAGGCCGTTCACACTAATAGACCCATTCTGCTCGATTAGATCGTACTTCAGCCACTTTTACACTCTGTTCTTCCAACCACAACCAGCTTGTAAACTACAAGGAATCGGTTCGATTGTTGTATATAAGGGAGACGGCATTTTGCAATACTAAAGCGTGCTTTGTTGTGGGTGTGATTTACAAATTAGGCGCCTACATTCCAACTCTAATCTGTAGCTGAGAACGTCTTGTAAGTACCACCGGTGGGATATAAAACCAGGCTACAACTAAGAGGTTTAAACGAGGACATTGCGACTAGGCCGTTACACTAAGGTCATTCCATCCACGTTATCACACTCAGGCCATTACCCAAGCCATCACAACCACGCCCTTACATCTAGGCTGCTATAGATACCCATCATTTCTCTCCCTCTCTTTGCCTTTGTCGGAGGTTCGGCTTTGTTACTGCTTCGGTGTGTGTATGCCTTGTGTGTGTATACCTGGTGTGTGTTTGTGCTAAGGCTGTGTTTAGAGGTTAACAAGTGTAGATCGGAAGGGACCATTTAAAATTACCACCATGGAAAGATCACGGCCGCAGTCGTTTATTTCTCAAACCACGATGGATATGAGTCGAACACAAGTACCAGCTGGCAAGTCACCAGGATCGTATGGTCTTGGAGCACCTGGCACTGGCTCATCTAATAATCATTCCCGAGCTGTATCATCTGCTTCGGCGGCGTCAGTTGGTAGTGATTCTGATATGGCGTTTGCTAAGGACACCCCCCTAGAAATGATTCCCATTTTGACGCTACTTACTAGTCATCAACACAGACAATATATCGAAGGATATTTTATGCTACTATCTGATCTTAATGCTGATGGCAAGCCTGTATCGGACAGACGATGGGTTGAAGTATTTGGACGATTAGAGGGCACGGTGTTATCAATTTGGGATGCTGATGCTTTGAATTCTTCTGGAGGTGGCAGAGAGCCTACTCCTACCTATATCAATGTAACTGATTCGACATTCAAGTCGATAAAGTCGTTACCATCTCCATCGGGGGATTTACAGAACATTATTGTCCTGTCAACCACCCTGAGAAACCGGTTCCTTCTTCAGTTTGGAACCCCAGAATTACTGCATGAATGGACAGCGGCATTAAGATTGTCGCTTTTTGAGTATACGTCACTTCAAGAAGCATACACCGGAGCACTGTTGTCAGCAAAGGGTTCAAGACTTAATGGTATTCGAACCTTGCTCACCGAAACTAAGTATAAGCATGAAGACTGGGTCTCGGTCAGGTTTGGATCAGGTATGCCATGGAAGAAGTGTTGGACCGTAGTCACACCACTGGACTTTAAGAAGTCAAAGAAAGATAAGCATGCACCCTGTGGAACGGTTGCGTTTTTTGAGGATAAGAAGAAGGTGAAGCAGCCTGCTTTGGCTCTCATCACCGCTGCATCTTCCGCCTATGCTGTATACCCTCAGCGCTCTGTGCTTGTTAACAACTCCACTTTGATCAAGCTCGAGGGTAGAGTAAATTTTGGTGAACAGGATGGTGGTGGTATAAAGGATTCGTCTGTGTTCCTTATGCCGGAGCCCCATGCTGGTGTCTTAGGTTTTGAGACTCTCATTCGATTTTTAATCCCAGTATTAGATGTGTTCAAGCTGTATGGACGTCCTCTACGGTTGAACGCAGATAAATCGGACATGAGATCTCTTCTATTTGGTATGCCTACGCTGCCTAGAGTTCAGTATCTCGATTTGAAGGATCTGACGATGATTGCGGGCCTCAATGGCTCCGACAAATGGTCTCAACAAGACTGGACAAAGAATATCAAAGAGCTGTTAGCTCGAAAAATCGCTACTGGTTATAAAGGCGCAGGATCTTTGCATGATGATGGTAGTAGTCCTGTCAGCTCTAGGCCTCATTCTGCTGCAGAGTTGTCCACAACTAGATCTCGTAGCTCATCACTACCTTCAACTCAAGAAGGTGGTCCCTTGGGCTCTAGGCCCTCTATTGGTGCTAGTCCTTTAGGTCCAAACGCTGACTCGTCAGTCCGAAGGAGCCCGGCTCCTGTATCAGACTCGCATGCTCCTGTTGGTGGGTTTGGTCCTCCTCTTCAGCGGCCACCACAATCGCAGCAGCAGCAACAGCTACAGCAACAACAGTACCAACAGCAACAGCAACCGCAGCAACAGTACCAGCAGCAACAATCACAGCAACAGTACCAGCAGCAGCAGCAACAACAACAACAGTACCAGCAGCAATATCCTCCTGCACAGCGACAGCTACAACAAACACCACAGCAGTCATCACAGTCCCAGCGTCCGGCTCCTCCACTTCCTGGTCATGCAGGTGGTCCTCCTCTTAACAGTAATCCTAACAGGAATATGGGGCCGCCAACTGCCATGGGAGCAGCTCAAGGTAGAAGAAAAGGGCCTTCTGCTAGAGGTCCCCCTGGTGGCCCCCCTGGTGGACCCCCTGGATCTCAGGGTCCTCCTTCTAGAGGACCTGTACCACCGACTCATGGGGTTCCTATGGGCAATCAGGGTCGAAGCCAGGATCCTGCAATGGGACGACGACCTCAGCAAATCGCTCAACCACAACCTCAACGTCCATACGCTAATGGCGCAGAATCCATGTATGGTCCGCGTCTCACTCGTGAACGATCGGCTTCTGAAGGTGCAGACGCCAACAATCTGCTATCTACGGTAAATGTTAATACAGAGCGACTGTCACCCTTACCACCTGCATCCCAGGAAGATGAGAGAGTTGGTGTCCCAGACGCAAGGAGAAATATGCGTCAGAATATCTTTGGATCGTCGGAGCCTGTTGAAGACATTCGAGCTGCTGGAGATCGAAGTCGACCTCGAGATTTTGTGCCTGATTCTAGAGCACGTGATCCCAACCATGATATTCGTAAAGGTCCACCTGTGCGCAAGGGTTATGCTGATGGGCCTCCTGTTCAACAAGGGCCTCCTGCTCGGCAAGGTGCACCGCCTAGGGAACAAGTTCCACCGCCTATGGAACGTGATATGAGGCGGTACCAAACTCCACCTCCCCCTCCTCCTCACGGAAATCCCAACTCCCGCAGTCCCCAAAATCCAAACAGACAATCGCCATCTCACAAGGTCAAGCGTCGTCCTGTTTCAGGAGTACCAGCTGATGCTGATGTTTCCCAGCTGAGGGATAATGGAAAAACCCTGCCTGCTCCTCCTGGGGTTAACATTTTTGACCCTGCTCTTGGTGGTGGATATTCCGGAGGGACTTATGGAGGACGGCCATATTCACCAGTCCCACCTCCACATCAAAATTAACGGAGAAGTTGGATAATATATATATATACCCTAAACCCTAAGAGTAAGTGCATCGAGAGTTTGTTGTATCGGTTATCATTTATGACCTTTGACGAGAAAGCTTCGATGTTTTATTTTCAATGTATGTTTCTAGACTATGATGATTTTATATCTACTGATTCCATTGGTTCAAGTTTGGACGAATGCTGACTTTTGTTACTTCCAGTTACATGTAACTAAACCAGGGTACTCTCGACAGTTAGTGTGCGCCTGACGGTTAGTAGTCGTCAGCTTCATGAACCCTAACCCATGGATTACTCAGTTATATTCCTCGAGGTCGTCAAACCGATGACAATCAATTAGATGTTATGTTAGAGCTGTGAGTAAAAACCGGATTGCATGATAAAGGATTGATTTAGGTAGTCATTCTGTTCTGCATAAGTATAAACTATCATGGCGCATAGACATAACAAAGGCAAGGGCCCAAATAGGGGACGACAAGGAGCCAGTCGAGGGAGACACCCTGGTAGTCATGGATCAGGCAGAGGAGGCGGTGGCAGAGGTGGCGGTCGAGGAGGGGGTCGAGGAGGGTATAAATCAAATGGATCGGGACTAGATATGGATTTAGACTCGTACGACCGAATGGTGGTCACGTCAATGCGAGGAGAAGCCAGAACGACTGCTAGACATCGGCGAGAATGGAATGGTAAGGCGAGGTATCGGCACATGCCAGTAGAGTTTGTCAAATGCGATGAGGTTTATGATCCCCGGAAGCTTTCATTTGATTTTGAAGCACTCAATGTCAAGACCGTAACGGTGGAAACTGGGGAAAAGTCAGTTCCGGTTCAACATGATAGGATAACACCAGCCTCAAGAGTTAGTGATCCAGCTACATCGATATTTGGTAATGAATCAGCTACATCGAGTCAAGATCGTAAGTCAGCTACACCGCTTCAAGATGATGAGCCAGCTACACCGTTACACAGTAGTGAGCCAGCTATATTAATTCAAGATGACGAGCCAGCTACACCGATTCAAGATAGTGATGAAGATAGTGAGATCGATATCAGTGCGCTTCGCAGGTTTGCTAGCCATGATATTGGAGCACAAGACTCTCATCTTGGTGACGAGTCGGATGAGAAAAGTGAGTCTGAAGATGATGATGATGATGATGATGACATTCTGAGTTTGAACGGATCTGAGCCTGATGATGAGTTTGCGATTCAGTCCGAAATTGTTCAAAGAATGAGTTTTATTGCCAGCATTGAAAAAACTAGAATTGGAACCGATGGAAAAGAATACTTGGTAAGATATGCTAATGCTGATGTCGAACCAGAATACATTAATGCGTCCGAAGTATCTCGCTTAGTGCCAGAGAAGGGCCGTTTTAAGAGTATTTTCAATCAAGTGATCACCAGCTTAGGTGGACAAGTTTCTAGTGAAGATGAAGAGAGTGAAGATGAAGAGCAGGCTTACGATGATTATGATGACAGCTACGATGATTACGATGAAGAAGCACAAAAGATTGACAATGTAATAGATCAATTGGTCAATGGAATGGTAGACCCTTCTGTGATTATGGATGATTATGGATCGTCAAAAGTTCTTCGGCCACACAAGAGGAGCAGTAAGATGCCAGATTGGAGTGACCAAGATGAGGAGATTCGCATCATGCTTGAAGCAGAATGGTTACGAAAACATGAAAGAAACAAGAAGTTTAACCCGGATGCCAAAAATCAGCTCAAACAGATGAGAAAGGAACAGAGATTCAATAAGCTTCGTCAAATCACTAACCTCAACGATAAGTATGAGAGAGGTATGAGATTCAATGAAGTTTTGCAGGAGACAGAACAATTTCTGAAAAATGAGGACCTGAACACGATCGCATTTCCTCCGATGGATAATCATGCGAGGTCAATTCGTAAGTTTATAATGACAGGTTGATGAAGGGAAAACAGTGGAGTCTAACTTATAGTCAAACAGATAGCAGGTGCATATCACCTGACCGCTCGCACAAAGAAAATTGGACACAAGTGTGTAATCTTTATTAAGACGAGTAATGCGTATGCTGGAGTATATGATAGAAAGATCATTGACAGGCTACGAAGAGGTCGACCAGTATACCCTAGAACTGATATTAAGGGCCAACATTCCACCAAAAAGAAGTCCCCTCATCATAAGGAAGGAGATATTGTTGGACAAGAGGCCGAAGAGATCTCAATTGATAACCTGGGCCGAGTACTGTTGGAAAAGATGGGTTGGAAGACTGGAATGGGGTTGGGTCATACTAATATTGGACAAATTGATCCTGTACAGGCAGTGGTAAAAAGGACTAAAGGGGGTATTCGGTCTGCTGATGATAGCGAGAGGTGGTAAACCTCAATCTCAGCTGTACTGCTACTAAAGGTATTCGATCTATTGATCATAGCGAGTGATGAATCTTAAACGCTGCTGCGGCTATCGCTAATAGCGGAACCCGGTCCTCCTTATTCTCATGTATGCTCACGAAGTAACTTCAGTTGAACAAAACGGCCTCATTGTAGATACAATCAGTCTACCAACCGGGTAATCTGCTGAATATGACGTAGGAATGTACATTGAGAGGCATAGTCTGGTATGATCCACTCGTGTATTGATGGCTCAAGTGGGGTTCAGTAGCAACCTTATTCAATGAGCTATAAGGCGCAGTGCGGCAAAGTTCGGATAAATGGACGTACAATCCGACAGGAGGATATGCTGGAAGCATCAGTAATTACATTTAGCAGGCCGTAGCAGGTAACTATCATGAGCTTTGTTAAAGCTTACACTAGAGCTAGGCCTAGAGCTTACCCGGAACTTACCTGGAACTTATCTGGAACTTATCTGGAACTTACCCTGGAACTTACCCTGGGGCTATGGCTTATTACTGAGCTAATGCTCTATGCATGCTTCTATACCCCGCCGCGCAACTTTTGTTCCGGCCGAAATCTTATAGGCTCTGCCAACAGATTAGGATTGGATATTGCAAATTTGTAAGTTTGTTAGGAATTTGAGTATGCCACATCAACCCCTCGACTTCCAATCACTCCACTTGAGCATATTGGTTCAGTCTGTTGTACGTCTCGGAACTTAGGTACCCGTCAATCCCTCCCCCAGTCGGCTCATGCTGCATCGCATACACCACGTTAGTGGGGCGGAGAACAGTCGGGTCAATGGAATTAATAGTATCAGCGAGGGCAGCACAGATCAATGACAGTCTAGTAAACGAAGGACAATAGACAGTTCGACTGGTCAAGAAGAGTCAAGCTGTCAATAGCTCAGGGTTCATCCATTGTCGATAGCCTTTAGTAACCTACCACTCCCGGGTTATTCCGGCTTAGTTTAAGCTTTTTCCGGCACGATCCTGATAAGGCATTTGAAGTGGAACCACTTGTTTGTGTGAGCTGTGAGGGGTTTGTTGTTTCGTTTTGGGGTGAAAACATGGTCCTTGTTAGAATGTACGAAGTCGTCATGTTACTAAGGGAGACAGCATGCGGAATAATTGAGTTGGGGTAGAAGGGGGGTGACTATATAAAGGGGGCCATCGACCCAGGGCGATGTGTGTCAGAGTTAAGATTCATTGATTGCAACAGTTGAGTGCAAGCATATTGAGAATTCCAGTATCGTTAACATCGTGAAAACCGTCAACATGTCTGTTCCTACAACCCAAAAGGCAGTATATTTTGAAAAGAACGGAGGTCCTTTGCTGTACAAGGATGTTCCTGTTCCAAAGCCTGGCCATGATCAGATCTTGATCAATATCAAATACTCTGGGGTTTGCCATACTGATCTGCATGCGTGGAAGGGAGACTGGCCATTGCCTACGAAGCTGCCTTTGATTGGTGGTCATGAAGGTGCTGGGGTGGTAGTTGCCAAGGGAGATTCAGTTAAGAACTTTGAAATTGGAGACAATGCTGGAGTGAAGTGGTTGAATAGTTCATGTTTGACCTGTGAATTCTGCCTAAATGGCCATGAATCTAACTGTGCCGAGGCAGTACTATCTGGATATACTCATGATGGATCGTTCCAGCAATATGCGGTAGCAAATGCTCTTCACGCTGCAAAGTTGAACAAGGATACTGATCTTGCCGGAGCTGCGCCTATTTTGTGTGCTGGTATTACTGTATACAAGGCCATTAAAGTTTCTGGAGCGAAGCCCGGTCAAACAGTTCTAATCACTGGTGCTGGTGGTGGTTTAGGATCGCTTGCTATACAGTATGCGAAGGATATGGGTCTAAGGCCAATTGGTATTGATACTGGTGATGCTAAGCGTGATCTAGTATTGTCTCTAGGCGCTGAAGAATTCGTTGACTTTAGTAAGACCAAGGATCTTGTTAAGGATGTTGTTGCTCTGACCAATGGTGGTCCTCATGTGGTCATCCACTGTGCTGTTGCTGAAGCTGCAATTACTCAATCTACTGAGTATGTTAGACCAGCTGGAACAATTGTACTCGTAGGACTCCCTGCAGGAGCTGTTGCAAAGTCTCAGGTGTTTTCTCATGTAGTCAAATCTATCAACATCAAGGGCTCGTACGTTGGAAACCGTGCCGACACTGTTGAAGCTTTAGATTTTTTCAATCGAGGAACGGTACACTCTCCTTTCAAGATCAGAGGCTTGTCGGAGCTTCCTGAGGTTTATGAGGATATGAATGCTGGAAAAATTGTTGGACGTGTTGTTCTTGACATGTCAAAGTGATGAGACTCAATGGGATATGTATAAAAAGCTCAAAATGCGAGCATATGAAGCTAGTTAAGGGCATGCCATCTGGATGCGCAAATGTTCAATATAGTATATTCAAGATTGAAATTTTTAAACAATTATGGGCACTCTTATCGACCATTAATTATAGAGGTGAGTAATTCAGTGTCCAGCTCATACTCTGGCCAATGTTTACAGTGTGGACCCAATTACCAACACCAGCTTGATGTGTCTCTGATTCAGGCTGTGGATGCCATTCAATTGACCATTTACATTTTGGGTAATGTCTATTAGAGCCTCTGGGGTCACGCAAATGAAGATCAGGATTTCTTGACTTTTCCTTTCTGATATTCTCATTCCCTGGGTGATTTGTATTGGATCCTGAACAGGAGCTGTGAAATTTTGTCTTGGTCAATCCACTGTGGGACACAGAGAAGTCAATGTCGCGCTGTCTCAAAGTTGTAGCCACTTCTTGCAGAAACGGTTCCTCAGACTTGAGACTATCTTCAATAGTTGTCAACCTGAGTCTCGAATTCAATTGTGTATGTGGCATACCCCTTTCATCTTCTCCTTGGCTTCTTATCTTCATTCCTGTAGATGGTGACATGTTGTGGCGGATTAGCTCAAGGTTTCTCTCAGACCTGTCAGGAGAATTGAACTTGTTCCGGCTAAAGATGCGGGTGACCATTGCACCTATTGATCGAGAAGGAATTCTAGCTGATTGCGGCGATTCCGTCTTGACTTCGGGGCTGGGTACAATTGTAGTGGTATATACGGGCTCTGATAGTACGTCTCTTCCGCAGTCTTCCTTCTCAATCAACTTGTTCGTGGATCTATGTTTCTCTGAGCTTGGAGATCCCCCAGCTTTCCCATTTCCAAATTGCACTGGACAATATTGACCTCCCCATTTAGATTGTCTCTTGATCTCATTTCCCAGTATTTGTTCATGGCACTGCTGCCAATTCATTCCCGCAGATTCAACCCCCCTGCCTTGTACTTCGACACTAACATCTGAAGTGCTGAGAACCCATTTAGCAGTCCTGTCATTAGGATAATTGAGCTTGGTTTGACCACAAGAGCTGGTGCCGGAATTGCTTCCAAGTAAAGACAGTACTGGAGACACATGAAGACTCCCATTAGGTTTGGGTGTAGAAGTTTGGGATTCCTCAGTCGTGCGAGACAGTACTACCGAGGAAGTTATCCATTGATTTCTCAGTCGTGGTGGACTAGAGTTTCTACTAGTAATAGGTGTGTCGTTAACTAAGGTTGACAAAGTAGACATAGTAGATAGCTCGCTGTGGCGTTCAAGGCTAGCTGAGCGGGTCATGTCTGCTCAATTAGCATTCGACCGTAAAACTTTTAACCGGCGATTGAGAACAGTCGAAGTGTTGTCCATTATCGCTATAATTCGTTATTATATCTCTGAGTAAGACCATACAGAAATACAGCATTTAACATAAAGCATTTCTATAATTCTATTAGGAAAGAATCAGGTATCAAAGATTTTATGGACAATAAGACCATACTGAGAGCGAGGACAACGTTGAAATGGGTGAACTACGATGTCAAAACTACAGTATCCACTAATAATGCTGACTGGAATGTTTTGTACTATTTTCTAAACTAAATTTTTCCTTCGTCTAGGCTTTAGTATATGCTACATATTCCCATTCATCAAATTGATTCCACATTGTATCTACAAGGACTTTTCAAGGGCAAGGGAGGCATTAAACGCCTCATCGAAAACAGAAGTCTGCTCAGAGGTCAAGTCCTTGTCCAGAGGAGCCCGACTGCTGATGTTTCCATAACCAAGAACCTTAGTGATGACATGCTTGGTACCAAGGGGACCATAGGCAGCTACAATCTCTTCAATTCGAGAAACAGCGTACTGAATTTTCTGAGCCTCGGCAATCTTACCTGCAACTGCCAACTCTCGGAGCTTGACAAGGGTCTTAGGGAAAGCACCAGAAATTGCATCAATAGTTCCATCAACTCCGGCAGCAATGGCAGGAAGAAGAACCTGACCGAGACCAGTCATGACTGAGAAGTTGTTCTTCTTGACCACAGGGTTGAGAGCAACCTGGATATATTGAGATACATCACCATGGGACATTTTGACTCCAACAATATTGGGGTGAGCAGAAAGAATCTCAAAGGTCTTGGGAGTGATCTTAATGTTGTTTGAAACTCCTGGGTAGTAGTAAATAACCACTGGAAGAACCGCATCATCGGCAACCGCCTTGAACCAAGAAATGATTCCCTCCTGAGTGGTGGAAGCTGCGAAGTAGTTAGAAGCCAAGACCATGGCGTACTCAGCACCAGCATCCTTCATGGCCTGAATCTCCTCAATTGTGTCCTCAACTCCATGGTGAGATACTCCAGCCAAAATAGGGAAGTTGCCATGACCCTTGGCTTTCAGTCCAGCCTTTACTCCAGACACGAGGGTAACTCGGTCCTTGCGATTCAAGTGGATCATTTCTCCAGTGGATCCAAGAAGAACCACTCCGGAAATTCCATTCTCTGCCAAATACACTGTGTGCTTAACCTGGGTCTCCACATCCACCTCTTCTCTGCCAGGCTTACCGCCCTTGATGAAGAACGTAGGTGAGGGGGTGTAGACACCAGCGACTGGGGGAATTGAAGCGGTCATTATTTAAGAGATAAACACAGAAAAAAGAGTTAGAAAAAGAGGATGCAAAAACTACAGCCAATTAATCGAATTTAGAGATAATTCATGTCCAAATTCGAGTGCTCTGCCTTCCTTTATATGCCTTTTGCAGCTAATTGTGGGACTCTTCTGCGTTTTCGCGGGGGGCTCCAGATTAACTGTGGGGGTGTGGGGGTCCAAGCTCGAACGCAACTTTTTTTTGGCGGGGGGCATCAGCTTTTTTGCCCGGCACGGTGGGGGACACAATGACCATACAATGGGTCCCTAACTACTCAGTAACCTCTATTACGTGATAATGTCATTTGACTGACTGCATATTTACCTGACAATGTTACTACGCGGGCAGCGGAGCATGCTCCGCATCTCAACGTTTGTCGCAGCCCTGTGTCTACCGCGGTAAAACTTGCCTATATAGCCACGCTTAATTAGTATTGCCGGTAGGGTATAGCCGGAATAGTGCAGGCAGCGCTAAGGGTATGAACAAGAAGCATCAACTAAGATAGATCGATTGATTGATAGGCCATGGTGTAGTGCATATATTCCAAGAGATTACTTTGTAGATCATTAATAAATATCAGACAAACAGAATCAAGTCCTGAGCCTATTGAATGAGAAGCCTCAACTGAGTTGGTTTTTCCCCAGTCTCAGCTTTAGCTCAGGTGGTGGTTAGTTGTCCTTGGTCACACCATCCATGAACAGGTAGACAAGAAAGGTACTTACACCACGAGCATTTGCCACCTCCATTTTCAAATTGCTTTATCAGCATAACAAAATATACAACTGCCAGTACAATTGCCGCCAAGCGGACCAACAACCACCCATACCACCATCGGGATCGATTCTCGAATACTTGACGAGGATTCCGCCAATGAATCGGCTCTACTCTCAGCTTCATTCGTGGCTTAGGCAACGCAGCCCCGGCGCCTGCGCCTGGATCTCGTTCGTGGCCATTGATACTTCCATCTTCGGAGAGAAAGTGATCCAAAGAATTGGATGTGACAACTGTTTCTATTGGGATTTGTCTTGCACGAATGCGGAGGGGAGACCTTAGAATGGCAGTTCCAACTAATATTCCCATTGCAAACCCACCAATGTGGGAGAAATTGTCCAACCCCGGTAGCAGACCAATGGCAAATGATATAATAATCTCGAAAATGTGGATCACTAGGTTTCGTTTAGGATGCTCATAGAGCTGCCAGTTAAATAATAGGTCTAGTAAGTCAAGAGCAATCACCCCAAACAATGACCCCGATGCTCCTGTAGATGCAATTCCGTCGGGAGTGAAATTACCACCAAGAACAAACCCTGAAATTCCCGATGCAAAGTAAACCAGTACAAACCTGGGGATCCCGATATCTTGTTCCAACTCTGCTCCTAGCTTGAGCTGTAAGAGTAAATTGAACCCAATATGAAGAAAGCCAGCATGAAGAAAGATAGGGGTAATAAATCTCCACCATTGATGAGGAGCCTTACTTTCGGGCAATCCACCCATGCCACAGAGTTGTGATAGCGAGCAAATATCGGTGTCAGTTTTGGTAGAGTTAGGGCAAGGGAATCGGAGTCCACGGACTGTTGTCACGTTAGGAATTGCGTGCATACATGGGGTGAATCGAGCCCCCATATTAATCATCACATAAGAAGATGGACCGATCATGGGGTTAAACGAAGGCTGTGTTTGGATGGGACTGCCAGTCCAAATGCCCATTTTGGCTAACTCGGCAATAAACACAGAGACTTGGATCAAAGATACAGTCCATACAAACCAAGGCAGCTTCTTCCATCTCCCAGATTGCCAAACGTTTCCTCCGACAACTACTGGTCGATTGGCTCTGACTCTTGTATCAGTGTCTGGACCACCAGACGCCATTAAATCACCTTGATTCATGTTGGTAGGCGGAGTAATTGGCAACGTTTTCCCTGATGCAAATGGTGGAGGAGGAATTGGGGGTTCGTCATCATAATATCTCATGCGCTGATTACGGCTCTGGTTATCCTGGGGTAAAAGAGTCCCTCCCTCTCGATAGGATGACATGGAGTCCTGAGGCATGATCCCTACTCCAGCATCTTCGGCTGAATTACGCCTATAGTTCTCGGCTGGTCTGCTGAAGTTCTTTCGAGACCCTGTGCTGGTTAATGATCCGGTTGGCATACCACCTTGAGCTTGGTAAGGATATGAATGATAAAGTGAGTGGTCTGACTGGTTTTGATTCTCATAGCCTACATTTCCATAGCCTGATCCTCCATAGCCTGATCCCCCATAACCTGAACCATAGCCTGACCCTCCATATCCTTCACTATTATTGTACTGTTCATTTGTTCGAAGATGATTGTTTCCATGCCCGCCATACCCAGTTTCTAATGGAATCGAACCCTCGGGTTCATTATACCCTCGATAACCATACGACATGTTGCTAATTCATGTGCAGTAGTATGGCTTCTAGTCAATGAATATAAACTACTACTACCACCCTCTAAAAACACTAGCCTTCACCGCTTCTAACTGTGCGTACCTTAGTACCTTCGACGTTTCATCCACCGTTACTAGCCTGTTGCTGGGGTTCCTGACTGCGGCTAACAAAATCTAGTCCCAGGTCAAATACTCTTTATAGTTTAACAGTTTAACTTACGACCTGTACCCTGATTAAAGTCAGCTCCACCTTTTAAACCTCCTTAGCATCAACCATCTATGTTCACCAGCTTGAACTCTCTAACTCAGGCGCCAGCTTACCTCCTTAGCCTGATGGATTTTCACTGCCGGGCCGACGTAATGGTTTCAGCTAAGAATGGCACACCATTATCGCCGAGGGAGTTTCAGGATAAAGAGGGAGAGCTGAACAACATCTATTTTAAATACGACATATTTAGAACAGTGAGAAAAGACTACGAACTGTCAGAAGACAGTCTGTGAATAGTGAGAGGACAGTCTGTGAATAGTGAGAGGACAGTCTGTGAATAATGAAAGCAGACAAGTGTGAGCAGTTGGATTTGGATATAGGTAGCGAGATATTAGGGATGTAATTGTACTAGTAGTGATAGTGTACTAATGGTGGTATTAGACAAATCGAGGATATTGTACCAGTGGTGTGTAGTGCTGGTCGGGAATAAGAGTGTTTATGCATTTTTTTGTACCTATTACGACTTTCTAAACTCATTCAATACTGGATAAATCGCGTCAAAAGCCGAGTAGATCTCCTCTCGTTGCTTCGCACCTGTAAGTACAATCTTACCCGAAACAAAGATCAGTAATACAATCTTAGGCTTGACCATGCGATAAATCAGACCAGGGAACAACTCAGGCTCATAAGATGAAAATGTTCCGTGTGCAAACGCCAGCCCTTCCAATCGGATAGGAAACTTGACATCACACGAACCAACAATATTCTGAATCTTAAAGTCAGTGAACTTGGCCATAAATCCCAGTTTTTGAACAATTCGAGCGTACTTTCGGCTTGCTAGCTTCGAGTCATCTTCACTCTTGGCTCCTGTGACTACCATTTTGCCAGAAGCAAAGATCAGAGCAGTAGTCTTTGGCTCACGAATTCGCATGATCACCGCAGCAAATCGCTTTGGGTTGTACTCGGCGTTACGAGCATGAAGAGCAATGTTCTTCAAGTCTAGACGACAATCCAAGTTCACAGTGGCGACAATGTTTTGCAAGGTGGGGATGATACCCGAAGCTGATTCGCTACCTTCTTCGGTTGCCTCTGACTTGACATTTTCTTCTAATTTCAGATTGTCATTCTGATCTGACTTCAGTTCCTCTCCATGTCCAGTATTGGACTTGAGAGTTTCGGCAGCCATAGGGAATGATAGAGATGATGGCGACACAAATGCTTTAGCCTGAGCCGCTGTTGTTGGAACCGCAAGTGTATCCATTGTTCAGTTCTTTAGTCTTTTTTTTAGTAGGTATCAATATCGCAAACACCACAGTAATCCTCACTCCTAATTAGCAAGGTTAATAATAATAATGCAGAGTAGTCTTCAGAATGAATCAAGTTAATGACACCCCGACTTCTTCCAGCTATTTTGACAAGTCTTCTAGGTTAATAAAGTTATTTAACTACTGCTCCACAAGTGATCCTTCACTGTACAAATAGTAGTAGATTCTTGTAATTTTTTTTTTTTGTTGCTGTTGTTGATTCTTGAGCTTTTTCTTGTACCGTATCAACTGTACAAACACACAGTGTTAACCCAGGGTATCTACAGAAACCACGCACAATTAAATAAATAAATAAAAATTAACAGTCAACCAGAACTAGATTTCATTAAAACAAGCCCTGAACCACACAGGACTTGTCTTTAGAACTTCTTCTAGTTTCTAGGCTCTTTTATTATTAAACCGTTGTTTTTGGGTTGGTCTGATCCTCTCACGAGACTCGGGTCGTATCAGCCACGTCAAGGAACAGCCGCGCGTGTGACTCAGCCACACACTCTAAAACAATTTTTTTGGTGGAAATTTACCCCCAGCGAATAAGAAATCCCGCTCCCGTCGGAGGGGGACGGCCGCCTCTTTATATACCCAGTAGGGTTAGGGTTTGCCACCGACCCACTGGCTTCTTATCCTTGCCGATTTAGGGGATGATCTGCAGGCATTGAAAAAGCAAAGTGGAACAAAGACTCTGCCAGACCTCTTAGGGAAGGAAAAAATAAACTATATTCGAAATGATTCCCCCACCATATATAGAGCTGAGAGAGCTGGAAAGAATCATATAAAGAACGCGTACAAAGTAGATGGAATCTTTAGTGATTATGAATTAGTTAAGGTTATTTAAACTTGTGTAAGCACTTGAACGAGTGCTCAGCACGTCCTTCTTATCACCCCTGGATTGACTCCTGAGGGATTATCGTCAAGTGGACAAAAAGAGAATTGACTCAGACCACCAATTAGGGAACGTTTAAAACTACTATTAAATCATAGTCTTTCATACTTTCTCATTAATTCTCAAGATCTCTTTCTATTTCTCAGTTTTTGGTTCTTTAATAACACCATCTAGTTCTCATTGTACTTGGTGATTTATTGCGCGTCCGCATACACTCCCGGAACTGGGCTCCGATGAGAGGCCTATGCTGCCTGCATCACGCCGCATCATCTAGGCTGATAATCTGAGACCCTTTTTTTTCAATACTTCAGCCGTGAAAGTTCTACCCCAAAAGGGAAGGAAAGAAAAAAAACTTTGGTGAATCCCAGCCGTACGACCCGACCGTGAAATAGCAGAGGGTACGCGAAAACAGCAGTGCTTGTAAAGTCATTACAGTCCATTTTCAGTTATTACGAAGGAAGAGGAGGATAGAAGATGTACTTGATGTTTGAGGATATGTCTTGTTTCTATATTAGAGCATTCTCTGTTGTTCCGTGCAACGTGCCAACCCAGAGCACACATAGCCGTGTCTAGATGCGGCTCTCCGGTTCTTTACCGCTAGAGCTACCGAAACATCCTGTTACCGAAATGGATTGACGAAGACGACGATATAGATGCTAGAGTAAGGTTATAAATGTCGAGATGACTGGAGGCAGAGTGCCTATACCATATGGGACGTCTGAGGAATATATCACTGACGCGTCTTTTAACCTGGGTATAAACACTCAACCATATGGGCAAGACTCAAAAGCTCTATCAACTGTACCGAATATACCGAATGTACCGCATCCACTCGTTAATGTGCCAGGCTCTGAGTTTCAGCAGGTAGAATTTGAGCCAGTTCAATATGGCCGTACTCAGCATCAAGCTATTGAACTACAGAGTTCGTCGTTAGCAGCGAGCCAATTCTATGTTCCTGTACGATCGCCTCAGCAACCACCGCAGCAACCCTATCAGTATTCACCGTATCAACTCCAGTCACAACACCAACACCAACACCAATACCAGCCACAATTGCAGCACCAACCATCTCATCAACCCCAGCCGCAACACCAGCAGCATGAGCAGCATCAACGACATCTACAACATCAACAGCATCAACAACATGAACGAAATCTACAGCATCAACAGCATCAACCACCTCATCAACAACACCAACATCAATCCCAGTCACAAAGACCGCATCAACCCCAGTCGCAGCACCAACTGCATTCACACAATCCACATAACTCACAGCGTCAGTCACAATACCAGAATCAGGGCGTAGTGTTATCACCATCATTCACAAGACAACTCGATCCATATTCGGCACAGAGTCAGGAACAGATTCTATATCAAGCCCAGCCCGAGTTCCTACCGCAGTTAAGTCCACAGTCGCAGAGTTTATCTCATTATTTGACTCATCAGCAGTTGAAAGACCAGTCTCATGCCCCGCCATTAGACTCGCCACAAGCACAATTACATGACCACTCACAATCCCATGAGAATTCACTGTCTCTAGACTCACAATACCCTCAGCATCACCAGCATCTCCCGCAGCCAGGTTCTGCCCAAGTATCACAGCAGCATCGCTCGCAATCGCGGCTTCCCCAAGTATCACAGAATAAGGTATCACCCCACCCAGCCCAGCAGAATCAGCGTAAGCTTCCAGGGAAACAAGAATTGGAACTCCATCAAAGACTAATCCTCCAGTCCGCTACTGATGGGTTCATCCGATCTGCAAATGAGTGTCAGGATAGTGAAACGTACAGAGCCTTGGTTGCAAAAGCTATCTGCTGTCTTGAGTCTATTTGCTCGTTCTCTTCGTTGCCTGCACTAATCCTATTAGATACTAACATTCAACTGGCCAAGCTCATTCTTTCGGACACTTTGAATTTGGATTATGCTTCAGCCGTCATTAATAGAGGAATGCTCCTGGCAGGTGAGTCTAGGGCTTATGATAGAAGTATCCTGTTAAAACAGCTCCATATCCATCTACTCTCTCAGCAATCTCTAGCTGTGGCTGAGCGAACGTTGGAAAGTTGTAGAGATGATGCGGACTCTTTAAGAAACCCTAATCTTATTGTGTCAACTAGACTGCTAGCAATCGCTATTTCAAGGCATCGAGGCATCTCCGCAGTTGCTCCTCATATTAGTTATCTCAAATCTTCAGCTGAACCGCTGGTGAGCTGTTTAGGATCGATCATTTACAGCTACGAAATGATACGCGTAGGGTCCAATAGAATTGCTATTGCTGAATTGCAGGAGAAAGTAATACCAACGCAACAACGTTTAGGAGATTCATATCCTGCTGCGCTTGTGGTTATGAGTACCATGGGTCTTCTGATTGCGAACCTATGTCTGGCCGAAGATGCCAAGCAGACCCAAGCATATGCTTCTCAGATGATGCAACTATTGAGTAGACAAGATATCTCGAGTCTTACCTCCAACAGTGTCACCATTCCATTTCTGAAGATGTCTAATTACTCCCCACTGAAAGTTGATTGGTTGAACTTCTCTCAGATGTGTGTCTTTGGATATCTTCTTGCTGGTGTAGCAGATTTGTATGATCAAGACAACATTGGTTCTAAAGAAATTCGAATCAACAAGGCTATTGAATCGTTCAAATTTGCACTAAGTCGGATTCACCTTATTCGTGATTCAGCTACACAATCTGGCTCGCTCAACCACCGTAAACAGATGGCTTCTTTCTTTGATACTACCCAAAAGTCGGTGTTGTTTTTCTTGGTTTTGGCATACTTTTTCAAATCGGATTGGGCTACTGGATACAAGCTCCTGCGAGCCCACGTTCAAAGGCAACCAAACATCGTGGAGGATCCTGAATTCAATTACTTGTTTGCATCGTTCTGTCAAGGTGTGGGTCGCTTAGAAGAAGCTCGGAAGAGATATCAGTCCATCGTATCTCAGTTGCAACCTGTTAATAATGGATCAAATCAACACAAGCATGCTAGAGATCTGTACATCATATGTTCTTTTAACCTAGTATTGATCCAGGGAAGGACTCCTGAAAGTAGTGCTATCTTGGACAAGCTTCAACCATATTGTACGTCTGACTCCAGCTCCCCAGCTTCGCAGCTGGTTCGCGACACATATAAGTTTCTCAATCTCGCTCAATGGGAAGGGAGCAGTATTTCAAGGTTAGGTCTAGAAAACATTGGAGGAATTGCTCAATTTTCTTCGATGCTAATCAAGAGCTTGCCCAAGATTGTATCCCCTCAATTGGCTTCGCTGGTAGCGTACTATTGTGCCCCCTACTTCGATTCCTTGGATAAGACTTTAGGTATCGCTAAAACTGGCTTTGTGGTAACTGGAAAGCTCAATTCACCATTATGGATGTTCATGATGTACAAATTGGTGTCTGAGCTTCAGTCTCAGAAAGGCAACAAGATGCCCGCCGAGAAATTGGACCAGCTTAAGCTGATGCTCCACCGAAATATTGATAGTGGGTTGAATGCTGCTTGAATTCTTTGAGGTAAAAGAGAGCGATATTAATTTTTACGACAAAGAGACCTGTTCTAACCTTGGAACTTGCTAATTACATATTTTGCATAACTTTATTTTGATGCTAAGCATAGATGAGCTTTACGGTATTAGTATTCCAACCGTGTCGTTATGTAGGAAGATCGCTCAGGAACTCTCTTGCTGAAAGACGAGGTTTTCTCGGCTCAGCTCGCTCAATGGCATGCTCTCGAGCATCTTTGACTAGCTTGTGTTTCGACAGCTCATGTATCTCTGAATCGCGTTCTTCCCAATGTTTGTGCCAATAACTGTTCGATTTGGTATTGAACTCGTCATTTCGCTGAATGGCCTCTCTGGCAATCTTTGTATAAGTGAGACTCTTCATTCCATCGTCGATTTCATGTTTAATTCTGTTCAAACGAGCACCAATCGGCTCTTTGGGAACAAATGCTCGGTTAGTACTAGATGCCCACACCAACACTGCCAATATCAGGCTATGAGCCGCTAAGAATAAACCACGAAGTTGTAATCTTTTCCAATATATCCAATCCATGTCGGATGATGATACTGCCAACTTCTTGTTGTGCAGTTCTGAAAGCGCTATATTGATACTTAGAGCGTACAATTCGTATGCTCCATACATCGCAATAGGGACTATAGCCCATACCCTCCACTGTCTTGCTGCAAGTATCTGCGAAGTTGTGGAAGCCAGTATTGCACCAAGTGATACTATGTAGGGAAAGATAACAGAAGGAATGGAGTACAACAGTAAGAAGTTCCCATGCTTTTGATGTTGCTCCGAACTTACGACTCCATCGTTCTTAAAGCACCAACTACAATGTTTGAAAGCATCGGGTCCATAAATACTGTAGATCAGCCTCGACTCAGTAGATGAAAGACGAGAAATAAGAATCTCATCTTCCGATGATAACGGGCCTCGAATATTTGCTAGCCTTGACTCCAGTACATCAGCTGGCGTTTGGATATTAGAGCCCGTATCCACAATAATGTTACTTGGAATCGCCCAGCCATGTGCACTACTACCATAATCAAAATTGATTCCTCCGGAATTGTATATTTGAAACACCGAATTTGCTACCAGGACCCAAATGATTATTCTTAATCCTTTAGTTACAGGCCGTCTACTTGCCTTTAGCTTCCGCTCTGCAAGCAACCATGATCTCGCTGTTGGTAAAATTAGCAATCCCAATAAAACCACCAAGCCTTTGAGCTGGTGTATGGCATTCCAGAGTGTCCAAATATCCTCTAGTGCTACCATCCTCGAATGATCTCTAAACCTGATGTAGCTTACTCAACTTTCATTAGATATACTATAACCACCACGCAGGTGCTTTGATATGTCAAACCTCATGAGATTTACAAGCGTCTCCGTAAAGGTTCGACCAGCCGCGTCGAAAAGAGCTCGGTGACAGGCGCAGTTGTGTCCTCCGATTATTTCTCGTTAATATATAATTCATCTTCCTTTCTTTTGTGTTTTCACTCATGGGTAGTGTTAGTGTTAACTATTCAATGCTTAATCAATCAATTGTGTGCAGTTAGAAATATATATATTTAACATACCTTGGCTTCAAAGCTTTAGCCTCAGGGAAACAATGTCAATTCTTTTGTTTAATTCATGATTTTTTGGTTTATTTGAGGTGTTCAAACTTGAGCTTGCTCAATCCTTTCAGCTTTTTTCAAGCCCTCCTCATCTTCAACATCATCGGCAAATGAAGACTCTTCGCTGGCGATGGATAACTTTCGAATAGCATTCAGGGCAGTTGTGGGATCCAGTTTTGCGGACACTTTTGCCCCGCCGCTCTCCACCAAAGCATGTAATGCATCCAATACTGAGTGAGGATCTAAAAGATGCCATTTAGCCACCGTCATCTTTGATGGTGGACCAATAGTAACGGGGTAGACACCATTAGGCTCCTCGCCCGAATAGCTCTCCTCAGGGTTATCAGACTCTTCGTTCAGATTGAGAAGAGACCTAAACATATCCTCATCGGTTGAATCATCACCAAGACATATGATAAAATCAGGGCGAGTTTCGTACTCGTGTACGATTCGCTTGACAATCTCACCTTTGTTGAATTCACGTGGTCGTACCTCTATATTCGCCTTACCGCTCATCACTTCTAAATTGTATTCCTTTGCTATCGACTCTTCGATATGAGCGCGTAAATTACTGGCTTGGAATGCTCCGAAGTCCGGATCCGCCTGGCGATAATGCCAAGTCAACGCCGCTCTCTTACGCTCAATGGAAGCTCCTGGAGTTCGCTCTGTATAGGATGAGAACACCTCGTATACTAATTTTTGCCATGACATGTCTACCTCTGCTGTAAGATTCTTCCAATCTGTATTTCCGGCTTCTTTCAAGAAACAGCCATGTTCGGCACTGAACCCTAGCTTACTATTATGTGATCCTAGCCATTTGTCCAAGAAGTCACCGTCACGACCAGAGATGATCCATACGGTGTTTCGAGGGTCTTGGGTGAGCCTATCAAGAACCTCGTATAACCTCATACTAGGGATCGCAGCTGACGGCTCATTGACGATAGGAGTCAATGTTCCATCATAGTCGAATAAGAACAGTCGTTTATCGGCTGCCTTGTAAGCGTCAACCAACCTTCCGGTATCCAGCATGGGAGTGACATGTGTTCGATCATGAGCTTCCAGGTTATGGATCAGGTTCGAGACGAGCGATAATACCCAATGTTGAACTGTGTGGGTTGTTACGTAATCATATAACTTCTGTTGTCGCTGTCTATTAGCCTCAGGATTCGTTACCTTTAACTCCAGACAGTTGCGAATTGTGTCAGCTAGTTCCACAGTGTCCCATGGGTTCACTTGAATCGCATCGTGAACAGAACCCACGGTACCTGTGAACTCCGACAGAACCACGGGTGAAGAGTTTTCCTTTTGACAGACAACGAACTCTAAGGAGGTCGTGTTCATTCCATCTCGAACTGAAGTAATAAGTCCTAAATCGGCTACTCGCAGTAACGCAAAATATTCATCCCGGGCAATATGCTGAGGATAATGATGAACTGGAGCAAAATGCAAAGAGCCAAAAGTGCCATTAATACGGGCTACCAGTTCAGAAACCTTCTTTTCAGTTCTTGATCCAGATGCATAAGCCGGTGAGGTGACCTGAATCAACACCACCTTACCAATGTAGTCAGGATAACGCTGGAGGAACAACTCGAATGCCTGAAGTTTCTGGACCACTCCTCTCACTGAGTCTAAACGATCACGACCAACAATGATTTTCTTGTCTGGGTATAGTTCGCGAATAGCATTGACTTTTTCCGTGACCGATTGATGAAATGCATCCTTCTCAACTCGAACCGTGTCAATTCCAATAGGCAATGCTTCCACTGACACATGAACTCCACATGCAGAAACATAGGCTCTTGAGGCTTCAACCCCGAGCAGTCTGGTTGCCGAAGAGATGAAATGCCTTGAGTAGGCTGATGATTGGGTGCCCACTAATGACGCCCCTAACATGCCTTCCAAAAGATCTTGTCGTTTGGACAAACAACGGAAGTACTCGCTCGAGGGGAACGGAGCATGCATAAACAGACTAATGGAAGCCTCGGGAAGTCGCATCCTCAACATTTGGGGAAGAAGTAACAAGTAATAATCATGGATGAGAATGATATCGCCTGGTTGGTACAGCTCCATGATTGTATCTCTATAGGTCTCATTGAGCTTGACATAATCTTTCCACCACTGTAACTCATCTCGACCATCAGTGGCCTCGCCCTGAATATAGTGCAGAGCAGGCCAGATTAGGTTTTCCGCATAGGCTCGCCATCGAGAGGGGTCTTCTTGATCCATCCAAATAGGAACAACTTGCATGTCATTGTTCTCATGTTGCATCTGCTCCGTAATCTTGGCTCGTTCCGCTTCGGTTAAGTTTGGATCGTTGCTTCTCTGCTGATGTTCTCGTATCACTGGCCGAGTATTCGAAGCAGTACTGGTTCGATCATTAGACGTGCTACTTTCCACATTACCTGGCACAGCATATACTTTATCAACCAGCTTGTGATCACTTTCCACCTCTCCTGGCCAAGCCACCAAAATAGACTCCCATTCAGTCTCGGTATGAAGGTATGAGATTGCCGAGTATAGAGCGGAGTTACCTCGTCGTTGAGTCAACCCTACTTGGCCACTAACAACATCTCGTACAATTACGTGAGGCAAGTTTGTAGTGGCAGAAATGATTCGCCCCGATACGTGAATGGACTCGGGGACATCGCTTGGGTTGTGAATGGTCCGGACTGCTCTAGGCTTTGTGTTTTCGTTCAAACCATCGTCATCATCATCATCAACCACATTATCATTACTATTTCCGTTGGTAGAGTTGTTCGCCTCATCCCCTGATGATCCAGAGGACTTTAATAGCCAGTCCTCAATCAAAGGACCCAAGAATGGCGTCACATGGACATTGCTAGGCACCACGGCATTTGTCATTTCACTTACCAATAGCGGATATCAAAAAAACCACGAGTTGAAATATATCTTCTTGAATGCTTCACAGCGAAAATACAAGTGACTCGTGTTCTACCACTCAATCCCTTTAACAGCAATCACTGCTTAGTCCTTGTGAGAATCGACCTTCAATCACTCTCTTGATAACAACCCCGTTGAGACAGAAATATGTTGAAATCCGAGAAGAGGAGGGCTAATCCAACGAAGATAAAAAAAAACACTCCTACTAACCGATTCTCAACCACTGTAAGGCCTGATAATCGTCTCTATTCCTTGGTTAGTGAATATATTATAATTCGATCGCCCTGTAGTCTGCAAGTTCAGTCTGCGGCCTCTATCTTGTACCAAAAACCTTAATGCCAGACTGTAACTTGTATAGTTTTGTTTGTTGAGGGAGACTCAAACTTATCACGGGGAGGTGCGGCTGCGTATGGCTGATCGTTTCCTGGTATGTCATAGGCTCTGAGCGCATACAAACCTGGTAGACGACGAGATTTAGAGGGCTGAGGTCATTTAAAAGAAGATTTATTTAATAGTTGAATGCGAAGTGAAGCTATAGTCGGGAATGATTTTCCCTAAAAGTGAATTAGTAGTTAAATTGGCCTTGGAACATCTTCTGGCTACCCGCATGAGATTCGCGCGTACATCTTCCTGATTATGTAAATATTAATGAAAGGTGAGTCATCATTATCATTACTGAAAGCGCGAGTAACGTCCATTGACTTGACAGTATATATTATGTCAACATTGGGTAGAATAGTTCATTAGTTCTCTGTAGCTATTACCATGTCACAGTCAATGAAGTTATTGTGCACGCCAGTCAACAGATCTCAAATTTGGTAGACTCAGTCTAGAGGTTTAATAGAATAGTAGACTTAGTCTTGAGTCCACCAAGGTAGAATAGACACTTCATCCTGATGAAACAGGAGGAATCAGTCCGATCTCATTTCCATCTACAATCGTGGTGGAATCTGGATCATCAACGTATTCTAGATTCACAACAATTGCAGTCGCTTGGAGTAAGGGTTCCACTGAGGGATAGGTCTGTACTAGGTGTGCACGGATCTCCGTCACAGTTAGAGAGTTCCTCTCAGGGAAAGACACTTCATCTCTTTCTTTTCCAAGGAGCTCCTTCATGGGCCCAAAATATAGAACCGTAACTTTCATTGTCATTCCAACCAGAGACTTGGGGACCCGAAACTCCTGGGATCATTCGAGTGTGGTATTGAATTTACGCAGGGCAATATTTGAGACTGGCTGTTGAGTGAATCAGACTGAATCAGGCTGAGTTTGAGGAAACTGCAATCAATCCCTTATTGTTGAATGTGGGAATCCATGGTAAGATGGACGTACGTATAGCTGTGTACGAATACGTTGTGTTACTGATTGATTGAGAGTATGAACTTATATGTAATGCTTTTGTGTTTATCCTCTACAATGATGGCTATACACTATGTATATAATGAAACTCTAGTCTACCATAGAAGAGTCTACCAGAGGAATAGTCTACCAGAGAAAAAAGCCACAACACACCCCTAAATTTGAGAACCATTAGATAAATAACCCAAATCCTCATATAATTGACATCCCTCAACACGACATCAAGATCAGATCTCTAATACCCACTCTTCCTACCTATGCTGTGCTGTAGGAGGGACAGTTGGTAAAGTAGATGGATACAAGTTGTCGCCACCTCTAGACTTTGGTAGTCTTAACTGATGTTCCAATGCCTTCAATGCCATTAACCGCCTTCGCTCACTCTGCTCTCGTGCACTCATGGACCCAGACCTTCCACCACTATCAGGACCACCACCCCGCGGTGTCCTATCATGAGAGAACGAAGGCTGAAGAGAGGACCTAGCAGTGACTCGAAGGTTGGCAGAGTCAATTTCTGAAGCTGTGAAAGGGGTCAAGATTCCTACCGCAATCACAAATTTGAAGATATAATCGCCTCCCTTTTCTACTATATGCCGTAATGGATCAGGGAAAAATTGGCTCAATGCAAACACGTCTGAGGCATCCCCTCGAATCCGAACTCCAGAGGGATTATCGTGTTCATAAAATGAATTCATGCTAGTGATATTGCTGTCGCTCATTGGTACTTGTGACCGCAATGGTAACAGAGAATCCACAAAACTTAGTCTATAAAACCGCAGATAGATCCACGAAATATAGAATCCAGTCCATGCTTGAATCATCCATAGTGCTTGGCCAAAGATACCCAGCCCAGTAGCGAAGAGTAGAAAGTAGGCCGGTAAATTGGCTACCTTTACACGGATCAGTCCACGAAATAGCACAATTGTATGTTGTGGCAGCAATTGCTTGAACGCTACCAGGAACCCAGCCACCAGCGACCCTGCCCCACAGATTGTAGGAATTGTATGTACTGTCTCTGGTTCCCAAGCTTCATACAGTCCCATGTATAAGCCAGTAACAATGAGATTCGACAATACGGTGTGTATGAAGATGAATGAAGCAAATTCTTTCGATCCCCAAACCTGCTCACAGTATCTCCCTCCATATCCAATTACGATACAGGTCTGGATATAAGAAAAGAAGTTTTGTTCAACAAACGTGGTGGTTAAAAGAACCCACAGATAATAAAAAGGTGTGTATCCGGGCACAATCGTTAGCAATGGTACATAGTAATCGTTAGCATGGGGGATCTCGTTGAGCGTCTTCTGGTCTGGAGGGAAATTGAGGCCTGTCATGATATCCTCAGACATTGATGCTTCCAGTAATGCTTGGTCTGTTTGGGATACTGTCGTCACCACCATCCAATACGCCATCAAACGCATCACTGCGACTAGAATTGAGCATAATGATATCACCACTAGTAGGATTCTAGTTAGAGGTGGCATTTCCCCTCAAGTTTCGCGACTGCTTCGGGGCTTCTTGGTGGAGGAGGGGGTGAAAAATATCAAGCCAAACTGAGCCTCTCTCCAATCCGTCACGCGCCCTCAGTCTAGAGGAAGCGACTACTAGAACAGGTGTTCTATTCTATTCTATTTTTGTAGAACTCTTGTCTACTCAGCTTCATATCAAACCCTTTAAAGGTTCTATTAGCCCCCTTATGACGTACTTTTGCACTGTATTGGATTCGTAGTGAGACGTACCAGTTTATGAGGATGAAAGCCCATTGGGAGTATAGTGGTAGGAGCCGAGCCAAGTCAGGCTAAAATAGTAGTTTTTGAGTAATTGGCAAGGTCATGGAGACCAAAGAAGAATATCTACAAGTAGATAGAAAGAGGACTGATTTCACATACTCACTCTGCTGAGGTATAACTCATTCAATTGGTGTCCTGGATGCTTAAGAACGCACCGTCATTACCGCAGATTTAGCTCACCACCGAGCATCATGCGGCTGCCCGGGTTTGAACGATAAAATGTCGGGTGTATCATACAGTTTTGTTCAACTCCCCCCAACCCAGCTGATTCGTTTGTGGGCTCCTTGAAGAACCGTATTTGGTAGAACGTTGTATTGCTTATACCACTGTAAGTGATTCGTTAATTCAACATGCTAAAGACTCGATTGCCTAGGATCGTTCGAATGAATTCGATGAGATCTGCTCATCGACTATATGGACCATCTCAGGCTGCATACTTACCACGAAGAATGCCTGGAGTGTTTGAGTATTTCAACACCAGCAGAAGTGCGTCTGTAATCCTGCTAGCCGGATGGACGCTAACGCTACTTGGAGGGTTAGTTAAAGAAAAGAATGATTATGAAGATATGATTCAAAGGGGCGACCGACGAATTGCAGCTTTAGAGTCTATCTTAATCCGAGTCAAGGCTGGTGATATTTCCCGAGATGATGTATCTAAAGAATTAGCATCAGTGGATAGACCAGATAGAGATATTGATCAGGTGTTATTAGATCTTGAATCAGAGGACTCGGAATGGTCACAGATGTTTTTGAACAGGGCTAGTGAAAGTCTTGACCACCAAAACAATCCTAGTTCATCCAATGTCACTTCTGATTCTCTACCACCAAGATCTCGAAGCGATTATTCAAAGAAAAATACCTTCTAGATGACCGTTTATATCATTAGCATCAGTTGCATTTAAATCCTTGACGCCCTGGTGACGACAAATGATTTTTTTTTTTTTTTAAAATTAACTATCTTGTATATATACAAACCTCTAACTAAATCTAACAATGAACCCTGGGAGTTCCATGGGGAAAACCACCACACAAATTCAACCTTAGAAACTAACCAATTTGATATCATAGAAGTCCAAGTTGTTGTCTTCAACTTAGTTCTGATCCTTCGTTAATCCTGACTAGCTTCTTACTACTTGAGTCGTGGAAACGTCTAGTCCTCGTCCTGGTCGTTCCATCGGTCGGCGATAAAAACATAAAAAATCCCGATCCCTCTACTAAGAAGTGTTGTAATACGATTAAAGTGGCAAGGAAAGGTTAAACAGAGCAAAAGACTATTTGAACAAGAGAATCAAGGTGCCAGCAGAGACCATACGATAGGAGTCGAATCAAAAAGTTTTTTTTTTTTTAGTATCTCTCGCCCTGTCGCGGTATCTATCCATGGAGCGTAGTGAAGATGGGACCATTTGATGATAGCGACTTCGCGCCCAGAAAGGTCAAAGACGCAACTGAGTTCCACTCTCTCACGCGAAGGAAGCCATCTGAAGGACAACAGCATCGATATGGTACAAAGAGACCTGTTATTCGCATGTCATTTACTCCTCATGACACGTTTGGAGAAGTAGATAAGGACAGAGGAGGGATCCGTAGTGCTATTAGTAATAGTAGTAGCGGTAGAAGTCCTGGATCGAGAACAGATTCTAGCTCTGATATCTTTTCTAGGTCCCCTTCAAACACATCAATAGCTGCCGAAGCTTTGATAGATTCTGAATTGGCTAGTAGAACGACCCGTCTAAAGCGAAAGGACTCTTTGATAGGGGATTTCAAGAATAGTTCGAATGAACTAAAAGGCAGTAATAACCTCCCGACTAAGGTTAGAAAGCTATCACTAAACGACTCGCCGGAATTCCAATATCAGTCATTGGCCAGGAAAACACCAAGCCCGATGCATAGAACCAATAGAAACGAGAGCATAGGCAGTGAATCATCCAGACAATCAAACTCTCAGCCAAATAAGGGACTTATTAGAGTAGTAAATGGACCAAATGCCGTCACTACTGAAAAGTCTTCTGTTTTACGAACTGACAGATTTCTAAAAGATGCTGCTGTATCGAATTCTGGCTCTCCTTCTACTACTAAACGGTTTGCGGTATCTCGAGTCCAACTTGGCGAGTTGGAGCACCGTGAACCTGGGATGGAATTGCTAATATCTGCCAAAGGATCTACAAATTCTCTATTGTCGGTTAGGAAGATGGATAAGAGACCGGTGGCCAGGCTATGGGAACTTCGGGACTTCCATTCCATTAAGATTCGATGCGAGTTTACCGAATCTGAGATTCTGACTGCAGTTTATTGTCCGGACTGTCATGACCTATTTGCATTCTTGAGACGAAACCTAGCCCATCCCTTACGAATGAACTCAGTTTTATCTAAGGTAAATGCGGCCATTTTCACTCTTCGTGGTATTAGCCAAACCACCATAGAAAATCTTTTTTCTGATCTTGAGCAACTCAGTATACCGACCAAGATCATTAGCAGTAAGGAAGCGAAACTGATGAGGGTAGCCCTTAGCGATGGATCCCTCACTGATGATATTAAGCTCTATTTATCTAATCGAACAACTTCTCGACGACAATTGAGGGATTCAAACGGCCCTATCAGGGCGGAGCATTTAGGGCCTGTTTTGGGAAAGATCTCTGACAGCGCGTTCTTTGGTCCTGTTGCGTCCTCTCCAACTAATGAGACAAATCGTCATTACAAGGATACAACTAGTGATCATGCGACAACTGAGCTCAGCAGCGGAGAGAGTGTGTTGTCAGAAGGAGCATCGAAATCTAAATCGTCAGCTCCCGTATCAGCACCATTAACGACTTCATCTTCTTCCAGCATTGAAATGTCAACTTCAGTCTCAGGACCCCGAACAAGGAGCCGCCAATTGACAGACCAAGAACCCGTCAAACCATACCAAGATTCTGCCAAATCAGTAGTAACGAAGTCTCCACCTTTGGATGGCCCAGTGAGATACCAGTTTTCTGATGGTAAATCAATCATGATCAGTCCGGATGATTATAACCGTCTGTTTGAAGGTGAGTTTCTGAACGATACTATGATCAATTTTTACCTAAAATTGGTACTTGAACGAATAGCTGTGCACAACCCGGAAGTGGCCAAGTCTACATATATCTTTAATACCTTCTTCTACGAGAAGCTAACCCAGAGGGGACCGGATGGAACAACCGGATATGACAACGTAAAGAAATGGACAGCGAAAGTGGATCTATTCCAAATGAAAAACATTGTTGTTCCCATTCACCATCGAATGCATTGGTATGTTGCAGTGATCTATAACTTGCCTAGTTTGTTGAAGAATAATCATGGACCAAAGGAAATCTCGACACCAGAGAGCAGTCCTAAGAAGCAACCAGGATCGAGTCCAAGTATGATTGAGAGATCGCCATATACGACAAAGGGTTCTAATAACGAGAATGAGGACGAAGACGATATCTCTTTACTGACGAAGAAGAATGTTAAGGATGAGACGATAATTCCTATACGAGTGCTGCGCAATGGCCAGAAAGAGATTACGAGTCCACCAAAGAAGACTGCGAGGCGAATACTGCGAGATATTGAAGAACAACCATGCATATTTATATTAGATTCACTGCGAGCCAGTGGAGCTTCGGCCTCGGTTCGGCACCTGAAGAATTACATTGTAGCGGAAGCGCTTGACAAAAAAGGACTCAAAGTAGACAAGGACTGGATCGCCGGCTTTTCGCCTCAGACGCCTCAACAACCCAACTACTGCGATTGTGGAGTTTATGTGATCCATTACATAGAGCGGTTTTTGTACCAGCCGTTGCATTTCGCAAAGCTCATGACTGATAGATCAGCAATTTCCAAAGAGGAGCTTAAACAAAAATGGGCAATAGATAAGCTAGGACGGAAGAGAGATCGACTTCGTAGCACGATCCTCAGATTGCGACAGCAGCAAGTTGAGAGTGGATCTAATAGTAACGATAGTCGCAGCGTTGTAACCAATGGCAAACCAGAAGATCCCTCAATTGCTAGCTCTATTGAACCCATTAAGGCTGGAGAGAACCCATCTTTTGCATCCACCAACTCTTCGACTGCTTCTTCTTCTTCTTATAGGCCTGATCTATCCAGTACCGACATGTTTGATACTGACCAAGAGGAGACTCCAACCTCTAGTGTACACGCTTCACGGACTGTCTCACCAGTTCTTGACCTTCCCGATTGGTCAACAACCAAGCCATTGCCATCAGCTCAATCGCAGTCAGACGATGACATGGAGGACATAGTGGTGGTGGAACATGTTTCTAGACCGGAGCGTCAAACTTCAAGTTCAACATTTAAAGCTAAAAGCATTGCTCGACCACGGGGGTCTAAATAATCATTGGTTTATAAGATCTGGTGTACTAATTGCATATTTTATTTATACTTGTCTCTATTTTATCAACCTTTACTTGCTGTATTGCCCAAATCCAATGGCCCTCTCTCATCCTGCTATCAGAGCCTTCCTTCTTCGCTCCGCCGCCCCAAACTTACCCTGCCGTAACCCCCTATATATATATATATATATGCCCCCCTTCCCCTTCCTTGGTAGAGGCTAACATAACGTCCCAGTGGAGCATAATATGGGCTGGAGAAATCTATTAACGCGAAGGAGCTTTAATTAGTGATGGTGATTGTACGAGGATATTGAGAGTCCAGCTATGTAGCAAAAGATGGTTGTAGAGGGTGTGGATGTATAGATATATTAATGGGTCTGGTACAGTTGAGTGTAGTTGGAAGATTGAGTGAGGGAGGTGGAAGGGGGATAGTGTTGGAGGTATGGTACGCGTATGGTGTATATTCAAATACTGTGGAGGAAATAATTTAAGGGAGAAAGGATAGTGAAATTATGGTTGATGGATGATTTGACATATTGGTAGACTGAGGGAGAATATAATGAACTTGAATAGATAAACCTTTGCTGTTGAGATTGCTTTTTGATCACGTTGGCAAAAATTGAGGGCTAAGTTCCTTTCTGATTGTTGATGCTTGCTGTTAAACCTGTATATACTGTACCGTTTCTCAATACCGTGTTTTTCAAATACTACAGTCGTAAAGAAGCTAATTCTGGTCGGCCCCTAATAGAGTTCCTGTCGCCTTGTCGGCAAATGGCTGCTCATTTTTCAGCAGGGTTAATTTTCTTAGAGTGTTTTCTCGTTTCTTGATATGCCCAAAAAAACCAAAAAAAAAAACCCACACGGTGCCTGTGAAAAGCAGGCAATATTGTTGGAGTTTGAATCACAAAACACTTAGGATAGACTGGATAGTGGGTAGAGTTAAGTCTCTGTGATAGTCGGGTACTCATTGTAGCTCGCCAGACAGTATTTGTTGTGGCATCGCTTATTGCATTGTTCCCATAATCCGCTCGGAATTGTTCTTTTGGAGTAGGTTTACAAGTACATACCTAGCAGTGGTATTATTGTGAGTCTATTAAGGAATTATTCGTGATTCGTTCACGATTGACGGACATTCAAGTGCGATTAAGAACGTACGGTCTAAAGCTCTTTTGCTGTGAATAATTTGTCTTCTGATTGTTCAAAATTATATTTTTGTTTCGACCTTGAAGCGTTGGCGCGGATACCAACCTACGTATTGGTCAGTCAGTTCAGGTAAGTTTTGTAGTAGTGATGGGGTTTCATCAAACAGAGGGGTTGTTTACCACAATATGAGAGTGATAATTCACATGTTTTGTTTGCTCTTGCTTGCTGCTTTATAAAAGTGGCAAGTTCTCACGAAGGGCCAAATTGCATTTATCAAGACTATTTAGATCCTTGCAGAGGGATGGAAGTTGTGTGATTTAGAGCGATCCCGATACTTTCCGTTGGTGGTATCACAACTGTTACTGTTACCATCAGTTGACAGCATCACAATGATGGTTTTTGTTAAAGAACGATGTGGTTTGTTTTTTTAAGGGATCTGTGTACGGTTTCGTCGCTTATCAAATTCACGATCAGCTAACCTTATTTGTTTAGAATGCTGCGAACGCAGATTGATAATGGACTTGCCTCCGGTCCTGATGCTACCTCTCAGTTATCAGAACCTACCCCTGAAGTCACCTCATTTGAAACTACTCCTGTGCCTACAAGCGCTTCCAACGTAGACTTCGAAAATGACCCTGAACTCTATGGGTTGAGAAGAAGTAAACGTGCTCACACTGCTCCAGAAAGATTCACTGTTGAGGTCGAAGAAGCCACCACTAGGAATAGAAGTTATGCAGACTCTGACTCGAGCGATTCTTCAGAATATGGTGGCAGTCGTCGGAGGCGTAACAAAAAGGCTTCTTCTGCAAGACGGCGACAACAGAAGTCTGTTGAGAGTGATATCGATATTGATGACGAACTTGATGAAGATGATGAGTCTGACGACGATGACGATGTATATGCGAGCTCCAAGAGAGCCAGGAATGCCGAGCTTTCAAAGCGATCGAAGAAGCGACGTAAGACTGCTGCAAAAGACGAAGCAGACTTGGGGGCATCATTTGCTCCCCATATGCGGTTTTCCAGTCGAAACAACAAGGTTGTGAATTACAGCATAGATGACGACAGTGATGAATTTGAACAGGATTTAATCTATCAAGATCACGAACTGCCTGCAGGATATGAATACCAAGAGTCCGAACCTGTGGCTGATGTAGCTGCCATTGAGTCCGTTCTCGATCATGAGCCGATCGAGGGAGTCGAGTCTACCGATCCAAAAGTCGGTCTTCAGTACTATGTTAAGTGGAAGTTGAAGTCTCATCTTCATAATACCTGGCACCCATATGATGAGTTGGCCCAATTTAAGGGCATCAAAAGAGTAGACAATTATATCAAACAATATGTCCTCTTGGATGCTGAGATTCGTAGCGACCCTTACACAACCAGGGAGGACCTAGAGGCTATGGACATCGAAAGGGAGAGGCATCATGATGAATTGGAAGAGTTCAAAACGGTAGAACGCGTGGTATCTCAGGAACGATTCGCTACAGAGGAGGGTGACATACCCACGTTGCATTACTTTGTCAAGTGGAAACGTCTTTACTATGATGAATGTACATGGGAGGATGCGACGGAAATTGCAAAGTTGGCACCTACCCAAGTTGAGGCATTCCAGAACAGGATCTCCTCTAAAATCTCACCGTCTTATGGTGTTCAGTACCCGGCTTCCTCGCGGCCAAGATTTGAACGTTTGACCGAGCAGCCTCATTTCATTAAGGGTGGAGAACTTCGAGACTTTCAACTCACTGGTCTCAATTGGATGGCATTCTTGTGGTCTCGAAATGAGAATGGCATTCTCGCAGATGAGATGGGTTTAGGGAAGACTGTCCAGACGGTTGCATTTTTATCTTGGTTGGTGTATGCGAGGAAGCAGCATGGTCCATTCTTAGTAGTAGTCCCCTTATCGACTATTCCAGCATGGCAAGAGACGCTAGATTTGTGGGCACCTGATCTCAACTATATTGGTTATCTTGGAAACAATACTGCTCGTGGTATCATTCGTGACCAAGAATTTTTCATCAATCCAACTTCAAAAAAACCCAAGTTCAATATTCTACTAACCACGTATGAATATATTTTGAAGGATCGAAATGAGCTTGGAAGCATCCGATGGCAGTTCTTGGCCGTAGATGAAGCGCATAGATTAAAGAATGCTGAATCCGCACTGTACGAATCTCTACGAGGGTTCAAGGTTATCAATAGGCTGCTAATTACTGGTACACCGCTTCAGAACAATATTAAAGAGTTGGCTGCCCTGGTCGACTTTTTGATGCCGGGTCAGTTGACCATTGATCAAGAGATTGATTTTGAACAACCTGATGAAGTTCAAGAGGAATATATTCGTGAGTTACATCAGAGATTACAACCATTCATCCTGAGGAGATTAAAGAAAGACGTGGAAAAATCCTTACCATCGAAATCGGAACGCATCCTTCGGGTCGAGCTTTCAGACATGCAGACGGACTATTATAAGAATATAATATCCCGCAATTACACTGCTTTGAATGCAGGCGCCACTGGATCTGCTCAAATGAGTCTACTCAATGTGATGGTTGAGTTGAAGAAGGCCAGCAATCACCCATACTTATTCCCGAATGCTGAGGATCAGTACTATAACCTACATAGCGGTGACCGGTCTCGAGAGTCAATGTTGCGAGGGTTAATTATGAACAGTGGCAAGATGGTTTTGTTAGACAAGTTGCTTGGGCGATTGAGAAAAGATGGACATAGAGTCTTGATTTTTAGTCAGATGGTACGCATGCTGGATATCTTGGGTGACTATTTATCGATTCGAGGATTACCATTCCAAAGATTAGATGGCACCGTTCCTGCCGCTACCAGACGTATTGCTATCGATCACTTTAATTCCCCTGAAAGCCCTGACTTTGTTTTCTTGTTGTCAACTCGTGCTGGGGGTCTTGGAATCAATCTCATGACCGCAGACACTGTTATCATTTTTGACTCCGATTGGAACCCTCAGGCAGACTTACAAGCGATGGCTCGTGCTCATCGAATCGGGCAAAAGAATCATGTGATGGTTTATCGGTTTGTGTCAAAGGACACGGTAGAAGAAGAGGTACTGGAGCGGGCTAGGAGGAAAATGATTCTAGAGTATGCAATCATTTCTCTAGGAATTACCGACAAGAGTAGTCAATCGAAGAAATCCGAGCCCAATGCGTCTGAACTGAGTCAGATCCTAAAGTTTGGAGCGGGAAACATGTTCAAATCCAATAATAATCAAAAGAAGTTGGAAGATTTGAATTTAGATGATGTTTTGAACCATGCTGAGGATCATATCACCACCCCGGATTTGGGAGAATCTAACCTCGGTGGAGAGGAGTTCTTGAAGCAGTTTGAAGTTACAGATTACAAGGCAGATGTGTCATGGGATGATATTATCCCTGTCGAGGATTTGGCTAAAATTAAAGAAGAAGAGAAGAAGCGCAAAGAAGATGAATTCCTACAAGAACAAATCTCAATGTATGCCCGTCGCAAGGCCGTACTGAAGGCTCAGGGAGTGATAAGTGAAGATGACGGTGACGGTGATTCTGAGGATGCAGGGGAGTACAAGGATCGTAAAAAGAAGACGTCGAAGAAGAAGTCTGGTACGGCAGCTGACTTGAGTGGTATGGATCCTAATTCGTTAGGAGAACGTGAAATTCGAGGTCTTTACAGGGCCATCCTACGGTTTGGTGATGTATCCCAGATGTGGGAGAAACTTTTCCGTGATGGTACTCTGTCCAATCGAAAACCAGAGTTGATCAAGGCTGCATATGCAGACATTATCAAGCTCGCTAATGATACCATTAAGGAAGAAACCCGTCGCAGAGCGGAAATGGTGGAACAGGAACGAAAGGATGTGGTGGCCAATAATCCTTCTGGGGACACTAAGTCGAATATGAGTCAGTATCAGCTGAAACGAAAGGAGAGGAAAGCGATCCTGTTTGATTACAAGGGAGTCAAGAGTTTGAACGCGGATTTAATCAAGCAACGACCTGAAGATATGAATCTGATTCGTGAAAACGTCCCGGAGAATAATGTTACTGAATACAGAATCACCAAGCCAGTCAAGCCAGTAGCAGGTTGGACCTCAGATTGGGACATTGTACAGGATGCAATGCTTCTGGTTGGTGTCCGCAAGCACGGGTACGGAGCGTGGGTTCAAATTCGTGATGATCCGTTGTTAGGCATGGGCAATAAGATGTTCCTGGAAGAGCATCGAGTCGAAAAGAAGCAGGAACGGACGTCGACCGAAGGTAAGGTGGCACCAAAGATGCCAGGATCTGTTCACCTGGGCCGTCGAGTGGATTATCTGATATCCGTTCTTCGAGGGGATACAGCTGCAACCCCTGACGTTAATGAAAAGCCTGAGAAGAAGAGGGTGAAGAAGGCTGTGAATGGTCAGTCTAATGGCAACGGCTCGGTTAGTACCAAGGTCAAATCTGAAGGTCGATCCTCAAAATCCGACAAATCAACTCACAAGCCTTCAACCACTTCGGTCAAGCACCAAGTTGATGATACTCCAGATGATTATAGTGAATACTCAAGTATGGATGAAGCTGAGTGTAAAACTACGCTGCGTCCGGTGAGGCATTCTCTCAAAAGGCTCAAGCAAGGAAACAAAGGCTTGGACCGATCGGAGTTCGCCTCAATGCTTAAAAAGGAATTGCTTAATGTGGGAGATTTTATTGAGAGCCAGGTGAGCAAAATTGAAGGCACCAAACAGAAGAATCAATCGCGGAAGCATCTGTGGGCATTTGCATCCTACTTCTGGCCCATTCGGGTTCCATCTGCTAAGATCATGGAAATGTATAACAAGAAGCGATCCGGTTAGTGTGTTTTCATCTCAGAGGTCCGGCCCATCATTACAGCATCGTTAGCAATGAGTCTTAACACTAATTATTAACATACACATTAATCTAATCTCAATTCATCTTCAAATCTCAGTTCATCTTCTTCCCTTCTCTTCTCATCACATCGTAATCGCTTGATTAAGCGGGGCCGAATATTCGAGTACGGCTGTTATCACGTGAGTCGAGCGAGTATGAAATTTTTTCGTTTTTTGATTGGGAGTAAAAAAAAAAAAAAAAAGTTGAAAATTTCAATTTATCAATTTCTCTTTTCTCTTTTTTTTTCCTAACCGCGTTAAAACTTGTAAACCCTACTTTTTTTTTCAGACTTCTTTTGTACGCTCGATAGTCTTGTCGACGGAACTTAGCAGTCTTTTGGTGATATTTCTTTAGAGATAAACCAGTTAAAAAAAGAGGATCGCAGTACTATCAACAAAAAAACCAAAAAAACCGGAAAAACCTTAGAAAAACCATTGTAACTTTTGCTCTTGTTTGAAGCACCAGTCTACCATAAAACAAGACTTCTTATTTTTGATTGTCTTGATTGTGTGTTCCATTATTCAATTGGAACCGTTGCTTTGTGTGTGTTTTTGTAACTAAATTGCACACTTATCACCCCATTAAACCCCCCATTATCTCAACAATGGCTGACGCATCTGTGACTGCTGCTGAGAAGGCTCTCGAGAAGCTCACTCTCGACCAGCAGAAGGACAAGGCTCCTGAATCCAAGGAGGTAGAGACTAGCTCTGATTCTGCTGATGCCACTGCTACCTCTGAGGAGGCAACTACCACTGAGGCTGCTGCTAGCACCACTACTGAGGTTGCTACCAGTGAAGGTGGTGAAGCTGGTGAGTCTGCTCCTGCTACTGGAGAGAAACCAGCTGATAATTCCAATGCTTCTTTGTATGTAGGAGAGCTTGAACCATCGGTCAGTGAGGCCATGTTATTCGAGATTTTCAACCAGATGGGACCAGTTGCTTCCATTAGAGTTTGCCGTGATGCGGTAACTCGTCGATCTCTGGGTTACGCCTACGTCAATTACCATTCATCTAATGATGGTGAGAAGGCACTTGAGGAACTCAACTACCTACCCATCAAGGGACGAGCATGCCGAATCATGTGGTCTCAGCGTGACCCTTCGGTTCGTCGTTCAGGAGCTGGAAACATCTTCATCAAGAACTTGGATCCCTCCATTGATAACAAGGCTCTCCACGATACCTTCTCTGCGTTTGGCCGAATTCTTTCTTGTAAGGTTGCTACCGATGACTTTGGCAACTCCAAGGGATATGGATTTGTTCACTACGAGTTTACTGAGTCAGCCGAGGCCGCTATTAAAAATGTCGACGGAATGTTACTGAACGAAAAGAAGGTTTATGTAGGACCTCACATTGCCAAGGAGGACCGTATGTCCAAGGCTGAGGCTCAGCGAGCTTCTTTCACCAACATTTACGTTAAGAACCTTGACATTGACACCATCTCCACTGATGAGAAGCTCGATGAGCTATTCTCCAAGTACGGAAAGATCACTTCTGCTTCGTTGGCTAAGGATGGTGAGGGTAAGTCTCGAGGCTTTGGCTTTGTCAACTTTGAGTCTCACGAGGACGCCGCCAAGGCAGTGGACGAACTTCACGACAGCGAGATCAACGGCAAGAAGATATACGTTGGACGTGCCCAGAAGAAGTATGAGCGAGAAGAAGAGCTCAAGAAGCAGTACGAGAACGCTCGTATGGAGAAGATGCAGAAGTACCAGGGAGTTAACCTGTATATTAAGAACCTCGATGACGCAGTTGATGACGAGAAGCTGCGAGAGGAGTTCACTCCATTTGGAGCCATCACTTCGGCCAAGGTCATGACCGACGAGAATGGAAAGTCCAAGGGCTTTGGATTTGTGTGCTTCTCTTCTCCTGATGAGGCAACCAAGGCAGTCACTGAGATGAATCAGCGAATGATTAACGGAAAGCCTTTGTACGTTGCTCTTGCTCAGCGAAAGGATGTTCGAAGGTCTCAGCTGATGCAGCAGATCCAGGCCAAGAATCAATTGAGAATGCAGCAGCAGGCTGCTGCCGCCGGTGGTCTTCCTGGTCAATACATTCCTGGTCCAATGTTCTATGGACCTGGTGGCCAGCCTCAGGGATTCATTCCTCCTGTTCCTGGTCGAGGTGCCGGTCCCTTCCCTGGAGCCAACCCTCAGATGATGATGCAGCCTCCTCGTGGAGCGGTTCCTCCTCCTCAAGGTGGCCAGTGGCCTCCTCGATCTGGACCTAATGGCCAGCCAATTGCTCCTGGATACGGAATGCCTCCTATGTATAATGGATCCGGATTCCCAGGACCCCGTGGCGGACGAGGAGGATTCTCAGGACGTGGGGGCCGAGGTGGCCGTGCTAACAACAATGTTAGTGGCGGTGCCGGAGGTGCTATCACTGCTGGTTCTCAAGACGATGTTGCTGCTGCAGTTGCTGCGGGAGCTGTGCCAGTTGGTGCTCCCATTCCCGGACCTGCTCCCACCACTGCTTCTCTGACTGCTCTTGTTAGCTCTGCTCCTGAAGGTGCGCAGAAGCAGATCATTGGAGAAGCTCTGTACCCCAAGATCATTTCTCAAGAGGGTGTTCAGGACCCTGAGGTTGCTGGTAAGATTACTGGTATGCTTCTGGATATGGACAACTCTGAGCTTTTGGGTCTTGTTGATGATGAAGCTGAGCTTAAGAGCCGAGTGGAGGAGGCTCTGTCTGCTTACAAAAAATACCTTGAGTCTCAAGGTAAGGAGGATGAGACCAAAGAGGCCTAAATATGCGAACTTGAAATCGCCAATTGTATTGGCTTGACCTTTTCTCTCTCTTATCTCTCCCGACGTTTCAGTTGCTTTCTTTGCTTTGCTATGCGTGCTTTGCTAGCTGATGTGTAACAATCTTTAGTATTAATCAAATGGATAGGATGTTATTATTGTGAATTGTAAAGGTAGTTTCGTTAAAGGTGTGGTTAATTTCATTTCTTATCTTGCTAAATTGGATGACTGGTCGTCATTGGAACTGGCCTTTTCGGCCTTCTCTTTCTTCTCTAGCTGAACGTCTTTTTTCAGTCGTACTGGTCGGGAGGGTTCGAATGAGACCGAGAATTTGCGATCAATTCGCCCATTAGCATCACGTTCACTGGGATCATCAAGTCGTTCAATCTATTGTCAGCTTACTATCATGACCTTAGACCGCAGTCTCTATTCAGTACTTACCAATTGATAATCAGATAATGACTTGGATGCAAGATAAACCCCAATGCTGGTTCCAATTACAGCTGCTATAAAGCGGCCACGAGTAGTAGGCCCACTCATTGGGATTAAGTGAACTTATTAGAGTTCGATCCGCTTGAACACAAGCTCAATCCACTTTGAATTCGAACCTATTAGCTAAATAACTGTGTTCTTTATTGTTTTTGTAACCATCATCGTCGACAAGGTAAATGTTAATCAAATTTAGATCCGTGGGTTAGGTTTATGTTTGTGGGTTAGGGCATAGTAAGATCCTGGGTTAAGAGCTGCTCTGGTATGCTGCCCCCAACTCTTATCTCCGGGAGGTGGCGGATGGGCTAGGGTTATAACCGCAGCGAAAGGGAGGAATTGGAGTTAACAGGATTTGAATTGTAGCAACGAGTGCGGTATCTTTGTAGGTTATATAGTAACCATGTCAGCGCTTCCTAAAAGGATTATTAAGGTGAGTATTATGACTGTTTTGGATGGAATGGGGTGTGGAAAATAAGCCATGAGTTGGTGGACCTAGGGGTATATTTGTAGTCATCATAGTCAGTTGATACTAACTTCAGGAAACTGAACGACTAATTTCGGATCCAGTACCTGGGATCTCAGCAAAACCTCATGATGATAACTTGCGATATTTTGATGTGACTGTGGATGGCCCTACTCAGAGTCCATATGAAGGAGGTAGATTCAAGTTGGAGCTATTCTTACCAGAAGACTATCCAATGGATGCTCCTAAGATTCGGTTTCTAACCAAGATTTACCATCCAAATATTGATCGACTGGGACGAATCTGTTTAGATGTACTAAAAAACAATTGGTCTCCTGCACTTCAGATTCGCACAATCTTGTTGTCTATTCAGGCATTATTAGGCATGCCCAACCCAGATGATCCATTGGCAAATGATGTTGCTCAGCGATGGAAAGAAGATGAAGATGCTGCTATCTTCACTGCAAAGGAATGGACCACCAAGTATGCGAACGAATGATGTGATCAGATTGACTAAATGTGATTAAGTGCGACTAAATCTACGAAGTGTGCGACTAAATTGATTAAGTGTGCAACTAAATGTGATTAAATGTGCAACTAAATGCGAGAATAATCGGTGTCAATGGGTAAATGGGTCTTGAACAACTCATGGTGCATAGGTGGTTGGTAAAGAGACAAGGTGTAAAGAGGTCTGTTTTGAATATTTGGTCTAAATAGGGGGGCAATGTCATACATTCAATACGTGCAATACATATATACCAAATACAATCATCGCTAGCTTCACTGCGACTACGATTATGAAGTAAGATCCATAATGGTGTTGACAATGTCAGACTTGTTCTTCTTCAACGCATTAATTGCCTTGTTTCGAGTCACATTAGCCTGTTCCACCACCAAGTTAATGTCTCCCTCGTCAAGACCGGTAGCGTCAGCTTCTTCTTCGTCCTCCGCCTTATCTTCCAAAGAGGTGCTGGCAACCGCAGCTTCCAAATCTTTTTGAATTGAGGCAGGGTCCTTGGATGCACCCTCAGCACCCTCTGCTCCAGCACCAGCTTCTCCACCAGCAGATGCCTGTTGCTGCAAACTAGCAAGCTGAGATGCCATGTTAGCAGACTGGTTGTCGTACTTGGCTTCTCCGAACACAACGTAGGTGCCAGTAGCAGGGTTCTGGTAAACCTCTGGGTCAGAAATAGTGAATACAATTCCTCGCTGACGCTTGAGGAATACACGGTTGATTCCCTCTACCTTCTTAAGCTTAAGCTTGGCAATCAGACTACGAGCCTTCTTCTCGGATCGGTTGTGGACAGTCACACCGGACCCAGACTGTACCACATCGTCGTCCTCCTCTTCGACGGCCTCAACTCCAGCGCTGGTGACCTCAGCAGGTGTATCGTCGGTGATCTCCTCGATCTTAGCTCGGCTTTCTGTGGCTGACATCTTTTCTGCTTTGTTGTTTTCAATCCTAACTATTGTTGCTTCTCTTGATTGGGTGTGGTCTTTTTCTACTTCTCCTGTATATATTATGAGTGGTGAAAAATTTCGGCTTGTTTCCTACCGGCTCACTTGTGACCAGGATGAAGCCAACAGTAAGCTACAGCTACATGAGCCAACATGACCGTAAGCTACAATTAAATTACTTTGTGCTATTGCTACACATACTACCTAGTCATAATCATAAATTAATTCCATTTTCCCTCAATGCCTCCGGTTCAAGCTACTCACGCGGTGGAGCTACTCGCCCTATCTTCAGCAGCTAGAGTAGCTCTTCAAGGTCGCTCAAGCTAGTTCTCGAAATAAATCCCAATCCCATAAGAAGGGATCCAATTGTTGCTTTAAAATATCGTCAATAATCCCAGTTGGAAACTCGTCTTCCTTGTTCATGTCTGATTTAGTATTCTCTTCAGCTTGGACATCGTATTCCCCTTGACCTTGATCCTTGGTTCGGGTAGCTTTGTCCTTCTCATCTTGGCGTTGCTTCATAGTCCATCGTACAAATTCAAGATAGGTGGCAAACATGACCGAAGAATTGCGTCTAGATGAAGAGGAGCACAGTTCAGGAGACAACACATTGGTTGAATACATGGTCTGTAAAGCTGTTAGGAAGTGAAAGAACTGTTGGCCATCTCCATCTGCGTCTCTCATTGAAGAAAGCTGCTGGTATAGTACTGAGATACTTTTTAAAGCCCGTGAAGAGTCTATCAACCCTCGAAATCTTGACGCCAAAAGCTTGTAGAGAATGATAATAGAATATAGAACGATACGAGACACAAACATTGGCAGCGTTTTGGGGTGTACTCCGTCTTGTAGCAGGCGCTCGATGATGGTGGGGATTTGAATTGCCACGATGAATGAATTGCGTACCACCCAGGTCAAGTCTTGATCCTCGGTTTCTGGCAACAGAATACTAGAGTATATAGCCAATTTGGCATAGCATATCACCAGCTCAGTCATCTCGATCACTGGATCCAGGTACCCTACTTGTCTTGTCAACGTATCGATAAACGATCGAGCCATCACTCCTCTAGACCCTCCACAAGCCGGTCCTCGAAGGTCGGACAGGGCCTCTAATGCAATGTCAGTAGATGATAGAATATTTGCTTGCTTGACCAGTTCTTGGGTGAACCTGTCGAAAGAAGAAAAGCTACTCCAGTTTGCAGATTTGACCTGGGCTGTAGGAGGAATCCCCCAGAATAGTGATTGCTCGTAGTTGACTACGGCACTACCCAAGAAGGTGATGTATCGAGTGGGTTCTGGGACGTTTCTGATTCTGAGAAGCTCTGTATTCTGATGCTGAGAATGTAACCCCAGTAGTAGAGATAGTTGAACAGCGAACCCTGAATATAACCATCCTGGGTCGTCTTGAAGGTTATTAGACCCGATCTGCCAATTGGACAACAGAGTGTTCGAAACTACTAAAGTAAGACCTCTTCGTGGGCTTTGGAGGACCATCCGTCCAAACAACGTACCTACAAGATTGCGAACATGTTCAAGAATGCTGGGCTGGAGATGAGGCGCCACTATGGTACTCGAAACAAGCGCAATAGACCAGAACACTGTACGATCTTTGGGTTCGCTTGATTCCTCTTGTTGAAGGATCTGCTTGGTCACTATCGGTAACATTGGATGGAACTTGCGTACATATTCTTGATACATCATCCGCTGGTTGGTCTGAGAGACTACTGTGCCATCTACTAATTTTGTATCAGTGATTTCGAATGGTAAACTCTCATCGAGAAGCTGTGGTGTGCTTGATGATGGATAAAGACTACTAGATGACGATCCAGTCGATGTGATTTGGTTACTCGTGATGTCTGTACCATACCCTGAGCCAATTGCTGGATTTGAATATCTAGCTCCAGTGCCTGACGTTCCAAGGTCATTGATTCCTCCAACCATGGTTGAGCTTGTTCCATCACCATTGTTATTGTAGCCAGGGGTTGATACACTGGAGCGTATTCCGCTTATAGTGGAAGAAGGATCATTGTAAGACCCAGTGCCGTTGCGGTAATCGGATAGCCTAGCGAGCGTTTGGAGTCTGTCTTCGTTTCTGTCACCATGAGCTTGTGTTGTATGTACAGGCAATTGGCCGTTAGATAAGCCACTGTTGTCTATTTGGCACACTGCTCCTCGTTTGTCACATCTGGAACAGGGAGCCGGGAAAGTTTCCCCCGCATCACATTTTTGTTTTCTCTTGCGACAGCCTACGCAGGCCTTGATCTTGACCAAGTCGCGACGGAAGGTCCTGGATGCAGGCATATGGTTTGAGGCTCGACACGATTGGTCGACTCCGTTAAGCCGTCAGGCGATTGTAGTTGTTAAGGATTTAGTAAGATCCTTTGAAGGGTGTCGGGCGGATTAAAGGAACTTGTCGGTCTTTTGTCCGACCACGTTCGGCTCGTACCGGGAGGTCAGTAAGCGAGGAATCAGGAACCAGGAAGAAGACGTGATAAGTGGTGGTAAAATATTATAAAGAATAGTATGTGCTCTGGCTTATCGTTTGTCGTCTACTATTGGTCGTCTGCCCGTATTATTTGTTTTCTGTCATGTCATTTGTTGATGTTTGTGTTTGTATCTGTCATTTGTCTGTGCTATGTAATACTCCAGGCTATACATTCTCTATGCTAGCAATTTAACTACTGTACAGTAACTACCTGTGTGAACTCACTGTGGCAGTCTGTGCTGATAAAACCTTATGCGTCTTAATATTCCCAGCTACGGCCATATCAAGGTGAAAGCACGACTTCCCGTCCGATCAGTCATAGTTAAGCACCTTAGAGCCATACCCAGTATTGCGGTCGGAGACGACGCGAGAACAGATGGTGCTGTAGTTTTTTTTTCTTCTTCTTTTTATGAATTCATATAGCACTGGAATGAAATTACTGATTTAAGGTTGAAAAGATGGAGACACTGACGACGACCAACAAATTAGACAGCGGTTGGAATACAAGTCAGACGACAGCAATATCTCAAAATAGAGTTGTAGCGGGAACCCCATTCCGAAGGCCTGAGTCTCTAAACGGTTTCCATCGCGCATCTGCAACGCAACTGTTAGACAAGTGTTATGGAATGAACTATTGGTCTATAATTGGAGGGGGGGGGAAGAACTGCGTGAGCATGATGCAACCAAACTGCAGACTTCACATGTGACGCGGAGAGGTGAATATAGCACAAGAAGCGAAGAGGTCGAGAGAAGCGCCCCGAATTAAGCTGATGAAAGATACCAGACTAGTCAACCACCTGGTTGCGATCACAGTTGAATTAAATTTCATTTTAATTTAACATGACGTTAATTTTTAACTACACGATCCCATCTACTTGAACTCACCACTTTTCATTCTGGTAGTACAATCGTCAGGCGCTCAATCCAATCTTCGAAATTAAGTTTCATTTAACTTATTTACTACACCGAAGAATTGAACGAACTAGCGCTCGAGCTTGTTCTGAAGCATGACACAGCTGTCAACCATTGGCAACATCTTTCTAACGGGGCTAATTTGCTTGAGCATTGTACCGCCATTACTACCATCTATTACCTATCCATTGTTCAAGTACCCACAAATTAACGCGAGTAACTCAAGCAACCCATGAAGAAACACAGCCCATGAACAAACGGCTCACAAACAAACAACACACGAGAAAATAACCCACAAATAAACTGGAGTAAACTGGAGTAAACTCAATCAAACTTCCTCAATCGTGCCTTCTCAACTCTTACCACTAAGCGACCTTGTATACCCGTACAGCCATCCCTAATCCTTGTACCCAAAGCCTCCCCCTACCATCCCCCTACATGGCCTCTTAATAGACACTCACTCAGTCTGCTAAATTACCTCGGGCGTTAACAGGGGCACAGGGGAATGAGCAAAGGAGTGCGTAGACGTGTCATTTCGAGGTTTGATTAACCATCATAAAGTTAAATACCGAGGGGTTTCCTCATAGATATAATCCAAGGATACTATCCACCATCATCCATTCAACCAAACAGCTTAATCTCTCATCGCCTCTCTTCACTGCCTTCCATTGTGTTTGAACTGCGGCCTTCCATAACCAGCATTCTCTTAGCCCGCGTCTCGACTGGGGTGACACAATTATGAGACCTTAGTGAGACAGTCAAGTAGGAGATTTGGATAAATCTGAGCCAGTGGTTTTACAAAAATCGAACAATCTCGGAGATCGGTGCATAGCAGTGCATTATAGTGCATGACTGTGTCGTCCAGTGTTGCCAGAGTATATAATCCAGGGAGAATCGAGGAGAAGCAAGGGAGGAATTTTTTTTGACAGCAGAGCTTCGATTCACTCATTCAGTTCGACACATAGCTTTCCGGTTATTTGTAACCCAGTCAGTCCTTTAGCTAGTAAGTATGAATATGTTGAGGGTGGTAGAGTTTGTGAGTATTGTAGCCAAGACGCGATTTAAGGGGGATTCGTGGCGGAAGGGGATTTGTAACATCAGTTGTGGCGTAAGCTAGCGAGCAGGAAGAAGTGGTGAGCAAGTTAGAGGAGGAGGAGGAGGAGGAGTTTGAAAGAGGGAAGATATTGAGACGAAGAAAGAGAAGAATACAAGTCTGGTCACGTAATATTGAAATGATACACGTCACGAAATCTAAGAGAAGATATCGAACGGACTGAGTCGAACAAGACTAAAACATTGAATTATTTGCCCTGAGGGCATGTGAGGCATGAACAAGTCGGGCATAGTTCTCTTCGAGTCGAGTTTACAGGTCTAGTTTCTCTATGAGTTGAATTTAAAAGTCGAGTTTCTATACTGGTTGAGATTACAAGTGTAGTTGTTCTACTGGTTGAACTTACAAGTCTAGTTACTCTGCTCTCTACTTTCTCTCTCTCTGTCTGTCTGTCTGTCTGTCTGTCTGTCTCTCTCCCTTCTCAGCATTGCTCGCTGTTTGCATTTCGATTGTGTACATGTTACCAATCTCACCTGCTCGATCTGACGGTTCTACCCCGTTCAGTGGAGCTTGGAATCTTACATCTGATGGAATACAAATCCCTCAAGTTCAATATTCACATTTGGACATACTGCTATGCAGTTAGTCTTTGTTTCCCTATACACCAGCCATTCCACCCCTTCGATGATACCAGCTTGTAGTAACTACTCCTGTGTTCATGGACCTATCCTTGGAGTCAGGGATAAGTCAGGGGGTAATTGTGGGAGACTGGTTGCTGGGGAAACCAGATGGGTTGAGGTTGGATTTGTGTCTTCCTAAACGGGAAGCTGTGGCTCCATATTTGGGTGTAGTATATTTCCAGATTCAGTGACATGAGGCTGCTTCGACCAACTGGGCTGTGCCATTACCAGAATTGGCTATTAGCGCTACGCGTGAGTTGACCCAATCAGGTAGCAATTGTCTCATCCATGCATACTATGAGACAACTAAATAGTTGGTGTCGCTGGTGGGCAATTGAACCCTCATGGGTTGGAATGGCACGCAGGCGGATGCAAAAAGAGAGATAGAGAGAGAAAGAGTGCAAGAATTTGGTGGAGCCTGGGGATTAGCCGAAGTGCCGCGCGCGTCGATTGACACGTCAAGAAGAATAAGGCGGTCTTTGTTAGCTTGAAGTTTTTCTGTCTTTTTTTTTACACACACCCTCTCTCTCTTTCTCTGGTTTTTGTCACTGTCACTCATTTGAATTATTCTAAGCAGCTTCGTGGATTGTTTTCTCATCCATCTTATTTGTTACTGCGTGAAAAGCTCTACTCAACTTGAATACGCTGTTTGAGGCTCAAGTCTTTGAAATTTGTACTTTGCTTCTGGTTGTCGAACTACTCCCAGCCTGTAATTATACTAGTTACTAACGTCCAGATGAAATACTCTACCGTTGCCCTTTTGGCGACCATAGCTGGTTCTGTGGTGGCATCCCCTGTGGCGGATGAACTCCACCACCACCATAAGCGTGCTCTGGCCACTCAGCTCGTTTATGTTACGCGAACCGTTGACGAGAATGGGTCTGTAATTGGAGGAGCACCTACCCCTGCTCCTTCTTCTCAGGCTCCTTCTTCTGCCGCCGCTCCTTCGTCGGCTGCCCAGGGAAATGCTAAGATTGCCGCTGCGGCCCCTAGCTCTTCCCAACCCCAAAGCTCCGCTGCTGCCTCTTCGCCAGCTCAGAGCTCAGCTCCTGCGACTTCGTCGGCTCCCGCGTCGTCTGCAGCACCCTCTTCGTCATCTTCCGCTCCTTCATCTTCTGGAGGCTCTAGCAGTGGTGGTGACTACAGTGGAGGTTTATCTGCTTGGTCCGCTCCTACCGAAAAGTTCCAGGATGGAACTATATCTTGTTCAGATTTCCCATCAGGAAATGGTGTGGTATCTCTTGAATATCTAGGATTTGGTGGATGGACTGGAATTGAGCACCTCAGTGACGGATCCACTGGTGGGTCTTGTACCGAGGGATCCTACTGCTCTTATGCTTGCCAGGCTGGTATGTCTAAGACTCAGTGGCCATCCAACCAACCTTCCAGTGGTGTCTCTGTAGGAGGTTTGCTGTGTAAGAACGGCAAGCTGGAAAGAACCAACACCAACTCTGACTACTTGTGTGAATGGGGTGTCAACTCCGCTCAGGTTGTTAACAAGCTTTCCAAGGATGTTGCCATCTGCCGAACTGACTACCCCGGTACTGAAAACATGGTCATCCCTACTGTCGTGTCTGCTGGTGGCTCTAACATTCTTAGTGTTGTTGACCAGGATTCGTACTACCAGTGGGAGGGTAAGAAGACTTCTGCTCAGTACTATGTCAACAACGCCGGTGTGTCTGTTGAGGATGGATGTGTATGGGGAGATTCTGGTTCCGGAGTTGGTAACTGGGCTCCTCTGAACTTTGGTGCTGGATCCACTGGAGGTACTTCTTATCTTTCTCTTATCCCTAATCCCAACAACAAAAGTCCTCTTAACTTCAATGTTAAGATTGTAGCTAGCGATGGTGCTTCGGTTTCCGGAAACTGTGGCTATGAGAACGGCCAGTACACTGGAGGTTCTAATGGTTGCACCGTTTCAGTCACTAAGGGAACTGCTCAATTTGTTCTTTACAACTAAGTGCCAAATGGTTTTTAGTTGAAAGTATCAAATAGAAACTGCAGGACTTAAAGTTTGTACAGGGAAGAGGTTTTGTTCTAGTTTATATTTTTGTATTTTTTATACGTAACGTGGAATTGATATCTATGAGGCTTATTGAACACAAGATGTATGAAGTTTACTGCGGTTGAAACGTGAGCCCACTTTAGTTGAACGGCGAAGAGTTTGAACGCGAAGTTGTTGAAACAGAGGGTTCTGTAATGTTATCTTAGTCTAATCTGTTAAAATAATCTAGCGAGACAACTTGTCACCACTCTACTCTGAAAACCTGACGTAAAAGGTCAGGCACGAGTTCTCCTTTTACGATCGCCCCATCAACTACTGCCTGTGCATGTTCAGGACGCAGTCTTGCCAACCAGGCAACTTGACCAGTCCTGAAATGAACTATGGCGTTTGCGGAAAACTTGTGGCCTCCAACATGCGATATATAAACCACATTTGCTCCTCCTGCTCGATCGTCGTCAAAATCTCGATAAAGACCATGATGCCGTAATTCTCGTTCCAAAGATTTGCGAAGAATTGGAGCGGTAACTCCACATCGTTTATCTCGAGTACGGTGGGAACACAGAAGTATGATCGCGTCTCTGTTACACAGAGCCGATGTCTGTGAAGGCTCTGTAGATTGCGGTGAACTCAAAGACTGAGTGTCTTTGGCCACATCGCCAGATTTGTGGTTACTTCTCTCATTCTGAGCGTCAGTAATAGCTGCGATAACTTCAGACACAGCGTCAGATGGACTGACTCGAACTGCTTTGAAATACGGTAAGATGAGCACATCAGTAGTTTGAGATTTTCCTTCAAGAAACTGATCGGGAGGCGCTAAGGAGGATGCTGTGAGTTTTATTGATGAGGAGTTGACTGAAGGAAGAAGCGAATTGAGTGCTTCTTCAATCTGGTTAAGACCTTTATCCAATGCTCTAATTACGGTACCACTTTCATCAGAGGGAGACCGACGCCAATCCGTTTCTCCCGTAGCTACCAGCAGCTGGATGGTGAATGGTCTTGCAGAGTTCCATAGTACTGAATCATTATCAATTTTCATGGATGAAGGGTATTTTTCCGAACAAGCTTCGCAATCATCTGGACTACAGTGAGATACGGTAAACCCAGCTCGCGTAACTTCTTTTTCCGAATTATCTTCGACTCTTTGTACTGACGCCAGTACCCTTTTCATAAGACCCATGATGAATATATGCTGAATAGTCAATAGAGCAGCTAATAAAGCAGCTAATAGATCAGTCAATAGATCAGTCAGTAGATCCAGTGAATAGATCCTAGTGAATAGACCCTAGTGAATAGACCCTAGTGAATAGATCCTAATGAATAGATCCTAAGGAATAGATCCTAGTCGATAAATCCTAAGGATTAGATAGTAAATAGATCCTAATGACTTGATTCTCTCTTGGTGAGCTAACAGATTTCTGAAAGGGGCAAATCTGATAAATATTACACGACCAAATCCAGCGACACTACTCTATTAACGACAACAACCTCAATTCTAGTATCTTAACCCTCTTCTCTTCACCACTCTATCAAACTGGTGTTTGAGCGTTCGATTTGACGTCGCGTTCGAGCTATCAATCTTGTGTTCAAGCTATTTGCCTCCTTTTATATCTATTGGTATGCATCCTGAACAATTTTTTGCTGGTTGCAGTACTATCTGATTATAAGCCCGTTCCGGTCAGTCGGAATCCGGGCCGGCATTCCGATATTCATTTTGCCTCCCCGTACTGTAGGTTGATGACGTACAACATTATTACTCATGAGGTGATGCAATTCGGTCATTATTGCGGGGGACTCTAAGTAGTTCAGAAGGAGATAAGTTCTGCCACTAGATAGAACGATGAAGTCCTAACAGTTGTGATCCATTGTGATTGCAGTACAGTATATAAACTAGGTTCTCAAGTAGAGATATTTACACACAATGCTGAACATTAGCTAATTGAATATCAACCACGCTGTAGTGATATTATACACAAATCGTGGTTTACAATTCCGTGGCTTACAATTCATCATGAATCTGCCCGTACTGACGAAGAATGTTTAACTTGATCTTAAGTTCTTCGGCCTTAGTAGGAGTCAAAGAACCTTTAGATAAAATGGACTCAACTCGGCCGGCCTCCCGAGTGATATAACTCTTGTTGTCGTTGGCCTTGGATGCGATTCGTCGATATAGCTTGGCATACTTTGCAAAGGGCCCTTCAAATTCAGACGAAACCTTATCAATTCCCTTGACAATTGTCTGATACCTATTTGGAGAGGAACCGGCAGATTTAATCACCTCATTGAGCTCGGGTACTACTCCAGCATCCTCCGCCAATGAACCATCCTTTTGACGACCGAACCCAGTTTTGGAGTTGACAAATTGAAGCAAGTCTTCAATTGATCGCCCTGACTTATAATCTTCAGCTTGAGATGCTGGATCATTTTTCGCATCGAAGTATGCCATGGATGGATAGCCTGCCGTAGCATATTTGCTGCATGCCGGGCCTCCATCACTGCAATCTACTTGAGCAATCACAATATCGTCTCTCGAATACAGTTTGGCCAGATCCTCCCATGTTGGTTTGAGACGCTGACAGTGACCACACCAAGTAGCGGTAAATGCTACAAACAGAGGACCCTCTTGCTTGAGTAACTGGTCTAATTCCGGAGACAGCAGTTGATCCTGTTCGAGTTCTCGTACCGCCGATTTTGGTTTGGCAGGAGCACGAGCGCGAACACCAGTCTTATTAGTGATAAGCGAGGCCAAGGAATCTAGATCTCTCGCGTTAACTTCTTCATCATTGCCTTTAGAATCAATAAATTTCACTGTGGGGAAGTACTCCAAGTTAAACTTCTTTGCAGTCTTCCGATTCTTTTCTCCATCCATCTTTACGATAGCCACTTTTTCTGAATGAGCAAACTGGTCTGCTAGCTGGTCATAAATTGGAGCCAGTTTCTTACAATGCCCACACCATGGTGCGTACAAGTCTAGGAGTACTGGAGTTCCAGCCTGTAATAATTTCTCAAGAGACTTGTCATCAGCTTCGATTGCTTCACCATTGGAGACAGTAACAAAAGCCGCCAATGCAGACAGCGAAAATAGTTTATTCCACTTCATCGAATGATTTACCAAAAAACACGAGCGAGACTATTGAACTGCAATTCGAGATCGTATCCCCTGATCAGATCATATCTCATCAACGAAGCATTACAAATAAATTACCAGTGCCACGGTGGCCCAGGGTTCACCTGACCAAAGTCACGTGTATATTAGTCAGCCACAAGAGCGGCGCGAGACTCGCCACCCAGAAGCGCGCTATTTGTTATCAATGTCAAGTACTATGCCGACGCACACGGGCATTTAAGCTTCGGCAAGACGCCTGTTAAGGGGACCAGGGTGATGTAAAGGCTTGAATTGAGCGAAGTAACTACTAGTTTCCCGACTGGAGGGTAAAGAGCGGGAAACAGACCGAGTGAAGAGATTACGGGAATGCCGACGCGGACAGGAAAACCCGACGGGAAATTACAGGGACGGGAAGATCCGACGGGAGACAACAGAAAAAACCGACTGGGCGGTAAAGCCCGACAGGAAACAATATGTAAACCCTACCTGTACAGAAATAGTAGAAAAACCGGACGGGAAATAACAAGAAAACCTACGCGGATGAAATTAACACTGTACAGTACCAAGCCGATCTGAAGGTCCAAATCAAAAAGTTTCAATCTTTGTCATAACTCGTTATCATTACTAATTTACATACTCTGCACGAGGTTGGTACTAAGGTACCCGGCATTACTGCCAATAATTATTGTTAACGGGCTCGCGCCCATGATTTTAAGTCATCAACTAACCGCCTGTAAGACCGCCCCAGCAAACGCCTTTAAAGGGTTCGGATCAGACCATTCTCGGGAATTATGAGGGTTTGGGCTGCCTTCAAATTTAGACCCTTGATCAACCGGCGATTGGGATTGAGATTGTAGTTGATCGCCATCACCACTCTCAGTCTCCGTCTCTTTCTCAGACTTGGCCACCACTTCTACTTGGTTAGGGCCCGGTGAGGGTGACTGGCTGGAATTCTGCGGTGACCTTCGTCGTCGCTTTGTGTTTCGACCTCCTAGGTGGGTTCGATAATGCTGCATGCAATTGTCCTGTCTGGAAAATCGAGCTCCACATCCTTGCTGAGGACATACGTAGTTCTTCTCCCCAGTGTGAATCCTCATATGCCTTGCCAAATGCCCTGAGGTGGTGAAGGATCGATTACAATGACAGGTGTACTTCTTAGCTCCAGGAGATCGACTCTGAGACGGACCTCCACTTGATCCCACTGCCACGGGAGACATTCGATGATTTGGAGTCGTGTTTCCCCCAGATTGGGGACCTGGGGTGGTATTTCCAACATGCCGAGAAGTAGGCTGTGCCAGTGGAGATGTATGAGGGAGATGGGATAAAGGATTAGGAGATACCGGACTTACTGACATCGAACTCGGCGACAGTAACGCATTAGAGGGTGGCAGGGGTGAGTGCGGGTTGGCCGGGTATGAGGAAAGGTAAGAACCTAGCTGAGACCCAATGTTTGGAGTGGACGGTTGAGGGTTCGCGATGGGGGAGCCATGTAGCTGAGGAAGCCTGATCGGAGGAAGCGCCATAGAAGCGCCCACCTCGGATCGAATGGGAGCCGGCAAAACCACAGGAATGCCTGGAGCATGGCTACTTGCACGAGCAGGGTTGGAATTCTGCGATGAAGTTTGGTCCTGATTGACACCTCCATGTGAACGCGCACTTAACTCTGGCGCAGCTGGTTCAGGCTTCGGCTCATTGAGAATCGAGATCCTCTTGCCTGAAGTTGTAATTAGATCAAATCCCATTTTGATCTTTAATGCGTATCAAGTTTGAACAAATGCAAAAAGAATTAAATAATCTTACCAAAATAAATGTCTGCAGTAATGAACCGCAATACAATCCAAGTTCAACTTAGTCAAAAGTCTACACTTCTCAACGTTTTGATGTCGAATGACTGGAATAACAAACTGACTTAGTCACCCTGTCCCTGGCCTGGTCGATTGAAGCCTTCCGATTTCGACAGTAACAGCGTACAAACTATCTACAGTGATTTCTATAAGTTCACAATCAAACCTTACCTCGTTCTAACGTCTAATAAGGGTCTGGCTCACTGAGATATGCTTCTGCTCATCTGTCAGTTCAGGGTCCCAGCCATATTTATATCTTTTGAATGGATAGCCTCCCATCCGGCAGTAGCTAAACGGTATCCGAGGCTACCAGTATAGGACCTCACAGTTCTTTTTTTTCGGCTAAGGGTTTCTAGACACAATGCTTTTTCTATATCCACATGAGGCCCCGATTTACGAGATGAGACCTAAACACCAAAAGTAACCATGCGACGAACTGAACTACGGAAAAGGAAATTGCAAGAGGAAAAAACATAATGTTTGGGCTAAAGCGACTCTACCCCCCCCACTTGCAACTGGAAATACACACAACGGTTCAAATGGAAGTATAGTGGTGGCGGAGGAGGTGGGCTTGGGCTCTGAATCCAGTTAGTATCCCA